>BRZM01001397.1:147020-173848 GCA_033238685.1 Lates japonicus
TGTTTCCGACAAAGCCGTCAGCAGGTCCGATACGCAAACATTGCCATTACGATCACGTATCGCAGAGTACGGCGGCGGTACCCAACATGTCGCCGAGCAACGCTGCACGCCGAGCATTTCAACAGTAAACAAAGCGAAGCATGGCTGCGCGTTAACCGAAAGCAGTCACAGCACACCACCGAACACAGCCATCCGGACCATGCAGCCATTAGCGGCGCCGCCAGTCACTGGCTCCGGCCGCCCGGCCTGCCCGAGATCCGTCGCCGCCCGAACGCGCGCACACGCACGCCACCGCCGCTCGTTGCCGGCGTTCACGGGGTTCATCAGTTCAACGGCGGCGCCGAGCGGCAACAGCGTAACGAATAGCCCCGAAAGTGAATACGCCTGCGCCGATAAACAAGAAAATCGAAGATATCTCGGCTGCCGAATTGCAGAACAGCTTCACAGTGATGCACGAGCAGGTTAACAAACAAATAAAACATCCCACGCCAAAAGTGAAGATATAAGAAAAACAGGTGAGTAGGGATATAATCAGAGAGAGGGCTGTTACAGGTGATTGAAGCTTACCTGCAGATATCAGACGAATGGTAATATTTGATCCGACAGCGTGCCGACACATAGCCAGCATGTGACGGACACCACGCAGAGACCAGCCACACTTATTTACCGATGCCCGCCCGCCCATCTCTCCCAAACTTCCTGACTATTTTCTCCGTTCACTTCTGTCCTCCTCTGCTTCTTCCATTTCCCGCCAGCGACAGCGATGAGTGCCCAGACATTACCAGCAGGCGAGCCGCCCACGCACACACACACTGTAATATCACCGGTTTGCAGCAGAATGGAGAAGCCAGCCGGAGGACCGTGTGCGTCAGCGTGAAGCCAATGCGCAGAGCGCGCGACGCTCTGCCTGTCCTCCTCCTCCTCCGTTACTTTGAGAGTAGCTGGCACACTGGCCGAGAGGGAGATGACGGAGGAGGGCAGGCGAAAGCGAGCACAGAGATAGAGCGCGCGCGCACCGGTAGCAGAAGGAGCATCAGAGGCAAGATGGTAAAGGAGGACCGAGGAGAGCAGTGGCCAGTAAAAGGGGAGTCCGATGATATTCAATGAATGGCAACACAGTAAAGAGAGAGCCAGAACAGAGAAGAACGCGCGCGGCCAGTGTGCGCGCACATCAAAGCGACAGCAAGACAGCCGATCTTCTCCAGACATGGCTCAACATCATCAGCCAACTCATAATACCAGCCGTTGTACCACGCCGCCTTTGGCTGGCGCAGAAAACTGCACGACCCGTTGTTCATAACACAACACACACGCACCGTCTTCAACATTATTCTCCCAACACCACCGTTATCTGATCTACATGATGAGAAACAGCCAGCCGCTGCATGAGCCAGGCACCGTTGATTTTTCGTTGCCTCATTATTACATTCATCGCATGAAAAGACACCGCGCGTGAACACATCTCCAAATAATTTCCACTATTTGAAACAATTGCGATCGAACACCGATACACGTACTGCCCTCGCAAACACAGAGCCGATGCATAATCCACTTCATTCTATAGCTCAGCTGTAGAGGGGATATTTTGCGCGTAGCATTTCAGAAGAACAGCTAATGGCTGAACACGATGCAGCGCATGCATCCCACCTCTTCCTCCACTCCTTCCCTTCCTTCTTTCTCTTCAGGCCCTGGCAAGCAGCAGTTTGCCTACACTCATAATGGTCTTTGCTCGATGTACACACACCGACTTCAATGACTAGTTTAATCTAAGGCCGGGCGTGAGGCTGAGCCTTATTTCACCGAGCAAGGAGGAGAAACGGTGGCGGATTGCGCTCAATGAGCAGTGCTCGTTCATCAACCCACCACCATCATCCACTGTGGCCTTATCCTTTTGCCTTCTGCGTGCACATGCATGAGGTAATGTGAGCATTAAATTCATCAGGGCTCCTCAACCTGTAACCAGACCAGTTAACCGTTCACGACATGAACAAACAGCCGAGGTTCACAGCGTAGAGAGATATGAAAATATCATTGAATAGTGATATGGAGGATTTATTCATGTGAGTAGAGATTGCCGACACATCAGGAATGGCGTATTTATGCTGGTCAGTAAATACTTTATATTTGCGCTGAATTAGTTTTGATGCTGCGGCTGAATAGCGGTTATATTTAGCTAAAATACATTAACCCCTTGGGCCGGAAGACAACAAGAGTAGAATAACAGCAGGCGTGAGTATATATACATGCTATATATACATATGCATATATATATATACATACATATATATATACATATACACATATAATATACATTACAGGGTGGCGGCACAGTATAAAAAGTGCATGCATATATATATATATACACACATATACATATGCTACAGGCAGGAGGAGAGGGTGGCGCAAGTGAGCATAGGTACCACTGAGGTGGCATACATGGCACAGAGACGGTTACATGTTATTACACAGGCAGGAGGCATAAAGACAATGGCCCATTTGAGGAGAAAACCTCACAAATGTACACATCACACTGTATAAACACAGGAGAGCCCATATCACCATTGTTTATCCACATTCATTAAAACGTGAAGCCTGTTATCGCTGTAATGAAACAACGCACACACAGATTTTAAAAGGATGGCCTTTCCCACTGGTCAACCCCACCACTTAGACAGGGCACATATATAATCATCAAATATTTCCAGATAATTTCAATTAATACATACCATTATCCACTATCATTTTATCTGAAGCTGAATTAAGGATGAATTTTGTACTTGATTTTGTCCAAGACGAAAAGATAATAATACATTTTCCCGGTCCCTCAGTCTCTTGTTCTGTGGTGATGCAATGTATTCTAGGTAAAACGCATTAAATCTTGAAGCAATGGGTTAGGATCCAATGAGTGAGAGAAAAGGAGTACATCACTTTAAAAATCTGTGGCAATATAGACAGTTTTGGTTGGCTAAATGGCTGGAAAACACCACAGATTTAATGAATGTGATAAAACATGGTGATGTGTAGATATGTCTGTGTTTATACAGTCCAGTGTATATACGGTACAGAGTTTTTATGCTCAAATAGGTTTGTATGTTCGTCTTTTTTATGTATATGTATATATATATATATATGTGTGTGGTGTGTGTGTTGTGTGTGTGTATATAGTTAGTTATATATATATATGTATATATATATATATATATATATATATATATATATATATATATATATATATATATATATATATATATATATATATATACATATATATATATATATATATATATATATATATATATATATATATATATATATATATATATATATATATATATATATATATATATATATATATATATATATATCTCCACCCCTTTTAACTTTTCTTGTTCTACTCTCTTACATTTTTAATATTACATCTTTGGGGGTTGTGCTATTTTTACCAAAAACTATGAAATATACAACTATTCAGCCACAACGTTAAAACTGGTTTAAATGTTGACAAGTGTAAGTGTTTACTGTTGTATAGTACATAGCTCCTGTATTAATGTCATGAGTATCTTATCTCCACATAAGATAAAATATAGCAGGTGTGCGTGTCGTGTGTGTTTTCATATCTCTCTACGCTTCTCTGGACATATTTTTGTTTGAAACCATGAGAGTGAGGACAGTTTGGCTGGTCCTTGGTTTTAGGGTTGAGGGTTACAATTAGATTTAATGCACTGCACCTGCGTGCACTGTGTGCGTGCGTGAGCGCACATGAGGCAGAGAGAGTAAGGATAAAACTGGTAGATGATGGAGTGGTGGGTCGAACAAGCACTGCTGTCTGCATTAAACATAGTAATCTTTTTTTTTCCCCTCTATCCCTCCGTTTCCTCCTCCCTCCCTTGCTCTCGGAGGAGAAGGTGAATAAAACCAACTTCTCCCCACCAACCTTAGATTAAATCATTAAGCTGCAGTACATCACAAAAAGACATAGGGCTTTCACGTTACAAATAAATCGTTGCTTGCCCCCTTGAGGCCCCACAGAGGAAGAAAAGAAAGGAAGGAAGGAGTGGAGGGAAAGAGAGTGGGGGATGCATGTTTTGCTGTATCTCATTATTCAGCCATTAGCTCTGTTCTTTCTAGGGAAATGCTACACTTAAAAAATATTCCCCAGCTGAGCTATAAATTAAATTAAGTTATTGCATCAGCTCTGTGATTTTTGCAAAGGCGTTAAACACATGCTGTAATTGTTCCAGTCCTTAATTGTTTCTTAAATAAAATGAAATTTAAAGAGACCTTGCAATTATGCTTTTTTTTTTCATCCAAACCATTGGAGAGTAAGATGCATGAGGGGCGAAAGCAAGTAAAAATCATTTTTTGGATTGTACAAAGCTATACAGCAGCTGGCTGTAATGCTTTCTCATAATGTCATGTAAATCCTGGAGCAGAGTAAAATTGATTTACAGGAGGAATAATGCATTGAAGATAAAATGAAGCGTTTTTTGAGTGTGTTTGTGTTTATAGACAGCTTTGAGATTTATTTTAGTTTTCTACTTGGCAAAACAGCAGTAGTACAACAGCTGGTATTATTATGAGTTGGCTATTAGTGAGTATTGAGCTCATGGTCTCTCTGGAAAGGGTTAATGGATCAGTTGCTCTTGTATCGCTTTAAGTGTGCACACACACACTCACACAGAAATAAACACACACATTCTTGCTCTCTCTGCATGTTTTACCATTCCCATGTTGGAACATCCTATGGACCCCCACCCCCACCCCCAGCCACTACCTCCCAACCTCCCTTCCTACCCATCTCTTTCTCCAATCATTCCTTCCTCTTTCCGGTGACCTCCTGCCTCCCTTTGTACCGCCTCTGCCTCTGCCTCCTCCTCTATGCTCCTTCCTCCTTTACCCTCCTCCATCCGTCTGTCTGTCCCTCCCTCCGTACCCAATCGTGTGCCTTGGCTTCTCCGCCTCTTTCTCAAAGTAAACAGAGGAGAGAGGAACAGAAGCAGAAGCATCACTTAGTTTCTGCAATATTATTTCCCATACTTGTAACACATACAGACGATCTGTTCTGACAGCTTCAGCCACGCAGTGTATACTGGCAGCAGTGGTGTGTAGTGTGTGGTGTGTATGTGTGCCCGCGGGCATCTCACGTACTCCACTGAAGTAGTAAATTTCTGATTGCCATCACACTAACGGAAGTCAAGAAGCAAGAAGGGAGGGGACAAGAAGTGAAGACAGAGAGAAAGTAGTCGAGAAGTTGAGAGAAGATAGACAGAGCGGAGCATCAGTAAATAGAGGTGTAACTGAGTCTCTATGAGTAAGGTGTCCCGTCTCCACATGCTGTGCTCTATGGCTAACTCCGGCTGTGTGCTACTGTCCGGATCCGGGATGTTACCCCATTCATTGCAATGCCCCCCTTCATTCCTCTATCTGCCACAGGTAAGAAAGCTCCAATCACACCACCTATCAGCAGCCGCACCTCTCTGAGGTTATATCCTTTTTTCTCCTTACCTGTTTTTTTCTTGCCTCTTCACTTTTGCATGGGATGTTTTTATTTTTATTTTTATTCTTCTTCCTAAATTCTCTCTCATTTTCCATCCTTTTATTAAACTGTTCTGCAATTCAGCTTACTTCTCAGATATCTTCAGTTTTTCTTATTTGTATTTGTCTTCGAGCACAGATATCCATTTGTTTTGAAAACTTTCACTTTTCAGTTTCTTCGTTACACTTCTTTACCGCTCAACACACTCACATACTCTCAGTTGTGTTGAACTGATGAATACATGGAACACCAGCCTGTGTGTGAGAGTGTGCTTGTGCATGTGTGTGCACGCGCGTTCAGTGGGCAGCAAGACAGGGACAGATGTCAGCTCAGAACTGAATTAGACAATAGAACCAAATGACTGTTGGCTCACTTCTTGTAGTGGCTGCATGCCCATCATTCGGATGGCTGTGTTTCTATTAGTTGTGCCTTGTTTCTTCAGTTAACACTTTGTGTGCTTCACTTTGTTTACTGTTAAGGTACTCAACTGATACAGCGTTGCTCAACTGACATGTTAGACCCACCACATTTAACCATGCCTCTATGAGTACATGGTCGTGTGCGTGTTTGCGCATGTGCCTGGTTTTACTGCTGGCAGCATGTGCAGTGGCAGGCAGTCCCCCTTTTCCCTAGACAGTTTGTTATTGTGGTTATATAAAATATGATAAGACTGGAGAGAGCTGCCATGTAAAATACGAGCAGACTGCAGTGAGCTAACCTGCCACATCCAGACTCCAAATAGCCACCACACATCACCTTTACAGGGCAGCCCTGACCACCTGCCTGATGGCAACATACACTCACACACACAGAGGCATGCACCAGCCGGGATCCACAAGCGCACACACACACTCTCAGTTCTACGCAGTGATACAAACACCATGGTTCCTCAGAGGAGCAGTCTGTTAGTCAGTCAATGTGTGTGTGTCTGTGTGTGTTTGCTTTAGTTGATTGTGACACACATGGGAGGACCTTTTCTCCCATTTGGTTTGGATTTATCTATATGAAAAGTCTTGTTAAAAAAAAAGAAAACCTATGTCTATTCATGTCGTAATAATAGTGCTCCGGCAGTGGAGGAATGGACTTTAAGATTAATATGTCTGTTCTGTGGAGTTTTCTTTGAAGCCCAACAATGGACAAGTTTTCTTACAACTTGATTGAATTTCAAGAGGAAGTTTTTATGTTTTAGATTCGTTTTACACGTTTCTCTCTGTCTCCATTTCTTCAGGACAGTCAAACATTTTCTTTCATCATCAGCCAAAATACTATTATTACTATTACTATTACTATACTATTATTCTATATCTGATATGTTGATATGCTCAAGGGAATTTTTTTAAAAGTCTAAACAATAACTTGACAATAACTGAGGCAACTTTTAAGGACATTTCAACCTGGGGGCATTTACAGTGGAGATGGAGGCAAAAAAAAAAAAAAAAAAAAAGGCTATGATAAGTAACAGCAGTATCAAACTGGGGACATTGTGGTTATATGATATGTGCCTAGCACCCCTTGATGTAGGTCAATTTCTCAAATATTTATTTTAGGGTTTAAGTGTTTATATATGATGAGATGATGATGGAATTTTTGAAAACTGAAATCACAGGAAATCCATCGGGGGGGAATCTGTCCTGTTGGCTTTAAAAAATAATTTTTCCTGGCAATATCAGGCATTGAACAGACTATCAGTTGAGCGTGACTTCTGACTAAGTGGTATGTGTATTGCTTTTGACTCTGACACTGTGTTTAAACCCTCAGTGGGATCCCACTATACATCTGCCTGCTCTTCCTCTATCCATCCATTTGAACAGACAACGAACCCCCCACCCCACCCTCCACGCCCCGTGCACCCAATACATTTGTCTCTTCCATCCCTGTGTATTGGATTTCAATCCTCTCTCTCTCTCTCTCTGTCTCTCTTCTTCCAGCCTCCCCCTCCCTTTCTCTGCCTTTTTTTTCCTTCCTTGGAATAAAAAGTCCTCTTAAGTCAATACCATGTGCTAAATCTGCTTGTGCAAGCTTCTCTGCTCTCCCCAGGGAAGGAGGGGTTGGAATCTTTACCAAGGCGCACCTAATAGTTAAACACTTCCTGTCTACTGGTTGGAATACATTGAGGAATGTAGAGAAATAAACCCCCACAGCTCACTCCATTCTTTGCTCTTTTTCTTGTGTTCCATTTCCACTTCAGTCTTTATTCTCTGTATCTTCTGCTTTCTGTCTCTTTAGTGGAGCATGGATTGTTTTGTGCAGCAACACACTATTTGTTTCTGTGTCTCATGTGGATATTATTTGTTTCATGGAGTAATAGAGCTTTGTCAGTGCACACAATTGATACCATTTAACCATTTTCAAACCTACAATATTTTTACAGTTTTAATATTTTATATGATGCATGCACATATTTGCTACATATTTGTTAAAATTATTACAGAATCACAAGTTCACATTAACAGCAAGCCTAACTTTTTATCTCTTACGTATTATGTAATCAAATAAAACCTGTCAACACATACGGAGAGACAGTTTCAGCACGATGGACAGCACCTACAGATAAAGAGAAAATAAAATGAGGAGTAAAACAAGAGAAGAGAAAGGAAGGGAAGAAAAATATAGAAGAGAGATGGATGTGTTAAGAACACTGGACAGTTTTCTCACAGATGTGGAATACAGAATGGTGAAAGTCCCAGTGTTTTGTACTGATGATGAATGAGTGATTTACCTCTTTGTGCCATAATTATTTTTACATCACATCAAGAGCTGCATCTCTCCTCAACTGTGACACCATTAATAAACTGTGTGCGTTTCTGTTGAGTGTGTATTTGTTTGTGTGTGCATGTTTGTGGTCATTAATCAACTCACTTACAGGCAGCTGGGGATCAGTTATGGTCTGGTGTTGGATTACTCCTAAGAATCTGATAAAATCATCTATTTATTTATCTATCTGTTTGAACACATGCATTCCAATACATTCCATTTCACAAGATGACATAATAATACAAAATACAATAATAATAATATTTACAAAGAACAGAGCCAATGTAAACCTTGCTAGGGCTGAGAATTCTGTCAGTCGACGAATGTCAGGTGAATCACAGGCACACAGGGAGAACCCGTAAAGACACAGATACGGCCGATAAAATCTTTAACATCCCTGTGGAGTGAATATAATTTATTTAACAACAATCTAACTTAATGTTAGCTAGATAAATCTACCTGTCTGTCTCTCTTCTTTCTTTTTCTCTTCGCCTCTGCCTGCCTTTTGCCCCCATCCTTTTCAAATTAAAAGCACTCTGCAGAGTTGTGTAATTAAGACATCGCAGCTGATGTAGCTGATATAGGAGCGACCAGTAGAAACAAGCTGCACTGCCCTGCCTCATGCTGTCTGGTGTCACTCAGTCTTTTGCTTCCAACATGTCTTTACTTCCCATCACAGTTGGTTTTGTGGTTTAGTCGTTTTAAGACGAGACTTGGTTGTAAAGTTTACGGTCTGCCACACTGCATTGCTGTGTATGTGAATGGTAAGGCAGCAAAAAAAAAGAAAGAGCAAAAAGACTAACAAACAAGACTAACATTTTGTGAGTCAATCAGGGTCTTCCCGACCGATGCACAGAATCATCTACAGCTACATCTTGCAGTAACTGGCAGTTCTGATTACTCTGTGTTACAGACACATTCCAGCTGTTAACATAAGTATGGAGGGCAAGTATATAATGTATATATTATAAACATGCTCAAAAAACAATCACAAAACCTATTAAATAAAAATGTGAAAATTAAGATTAAAATTGAAAGAAAAGAAAAAAAAAGATGAGTGACTGATAAAGCAGCATCAGTATCAGCAGCAGCTTGTCTAATTCTGGATAGTAGAAAACCAAGATTTGCTGAAACATCATCACCACTCCGCGTGAGGATGTTTGTATTATTTTCATCTGCTTTTAACTTTCCTAGTGTTGGAAATCCTCACTGTGTGTTCTCTGTTTTGTGTTATGCCTGCTGTTGATGTGAAAGGCTGCAGTGATGTGGTTGTTGCTGGGAGAAACTCTGAATGCTGTCCTGAACCACTGACTTCAAAGGACCAACATCTAATATTATCAACATTCTGTACAACCTTGGTTTTACTTGCGTTTTTATCAGCTTCTGGATGAGACGCTTTTACCTGTGGGAACCCTGCACACACACACACACACGCACACAGGCACACACACACACACACACACACACACAGTTTGCGGCTGCACTTCTTTCTTTGATCCTCTTCAAGACAGTAATGAAGTCCAGCAATGGCCAAGAGATACAAAGAGGAGAGATTAAAATGTAAATAGAGCAAGAAAAAAAAACATGAGCCGAAAGAACATTTGGTTACATTGTATTAAATTGTATTTAGCTCATAAATTATATATTCCCAGATTAATTGGCTGACTTACTTGCTACGTTATGCTTATGTATTATAAGTATATTATGCAATGTGCAGAATACGCCTTGTCAAAAACTGTCAAGAGATGTTTTTTGTCAAAACAAAGCTAATAAATCGGCGGTGGTATTCAACTTAACTCTGTGTTCATTCTCAATTTACATTTTTTGTCAATCCAAAATATATAGTTATGTTTCTGTTGTAACTCTTCAAATAAAAGGTCTATCCTATGGGAGTCTTATCCATAATGTTGTCAGACACCCATAATAACAATCAGCCAGAGCCTGTCTTGACAAAGCAAGCATTTAAAACGGACTCTAGCATGGACTAATTGCCCGTTGGATTACACTGCAGCAGCTGTTCCTTGATTTGGCCAGTGCATCGCTCTTGCTCAGTGCTACCACTGATTCTGAAGATTTTTGTCCTATTATTTATTTACACATGCTGGCTGCGGGAAAATAGTGTTCAAAGTTTGTTATTCCTCAGCCATAAACCTTCTGTGTTGATAGAGGAGCAGTGTGCTGATATGTGATGCTGATAAAGAATCTCATGTCTTTCTGTCTTTCTGTCTCCACCTCTTCAGCCTCTCGCCGTTCAGCATATCTTTTCTTAAGCCTTGATAAACCCACATCTGTTCAAGGGCCAGGTTCACTCCGAACATGTTTTACATCTCTCAAAGTTAGAGCTGATTGTTAATGTCATTCTGCCTGTTTACACACACATCTTTTACACACACTTGCGACACATCTCCATCAGACAGTGTGTTCCTGCCTCTCAGTATTTCTTACCCATGTCCCAATTTAACTAAAAAGAACAATGTAATTGGGCCATAGCAAAGAGCCTTTTGCTTCTCCTCTCTTCATTCCACCTTCCATTCTCTGTCTGTCCTTTTGCCTCACTTTCATAATTTATTTTCCGTGTCCTTTTGACTTTCCTCCTTTATTGTTCTTTCTCTGTCTTTATTTCCACTGTTGATGATGAAATATATATTTGACCTTGATGTTGCTGCCTTTGTAGACAACTAATGATATGTGATTAGGGATTAAAGACAATCTGCCTATTATATAATATGCTGCAGTCGGTGAAAGTTTCCTTTGCTCCCATTTAACTTTCCTCATATTGATTTAATGGTCTCATTATTGAAAAAATCTGACAGCTTCTATGATGCCAGTAGTCAACAGTAAAACCAAAAAGAACGACATCTTGATTCATGCTCATGGTACTCAGGGTCGAAACTTTGTGGGGACCAAAAGAATGCTGGACCCCCACAAGTTTAAATGGCTGTTTTGAAATTTAGACTTAATTAGGGTTGAGGTTGAGGTAATGTGGCAACAGGTGATTTAGGTACATGTGCAGTGGGGACAAAGCCATGCCCCAGTTTTGGGTCAGAGGTTAAGGTGAGGGTTAGGATAGTATCCAGGAAATTAAAGTCCATAAACTCCCAAAAGCCTTCAAAATGAATATATGTATTATTGTGTGTGTGTGTCCCGTGTGCGTATATCTCTACTAAATTACAGTCACATCCTCGGTGTAATGATGAGCTGCTGCTGAGATATCTGTGTCTCATAAATCTTCCACTGTTAAGCCTCCCGGGTGGGAGGCCATTCGGGGGGGCTCCAGCCCCACATCCACCCTAGTCCACATCTGACTACATTTGTTCTCACTTCACTCCCACCCTGTAAATGCACTCTGCTTTCCCATTGACATTCACATAGAAACAATGCAAGTGTTATTTGTAATGAAACAGAATTTGAATTTTGCAGTAATATACGCTTGTCTGTCCTGCTATTATTGATCAGTATTGTTATTATTCAAGAAGTTCACGATAGTCCAACCTCGACATAAATAATATTACCATGATTGTATTATACATAATACATACCATTCATACTAACCCACTTGTAATGTAACAATGAATCAGTCCAACCTGATCCATAATGATGTATGCTCTAATTTACTCTACTCTGATTTGATTCTGTGCTGGTTCCTTCTCCTTCCTCCTCCATCACCTCTCCTTTCTTGTTCAGAGCCATGTTCACCTGTTTGTTTTAGATTTCAGATGAATGTTAACAAAATCATTTTGCTTCAGCTGGCTGACTCTCCAATGTTATATCCTTTGAAGAAAATATCGATATAAATCTTTATTTTTGCATTTTATAGTCAAAATTGATGACCATTTAAAAAAAAAAAAAACCTGGAAAAATTAAAACAACGTCTCCAAATCATCACCTGCAGGCTGCTTCAATAAATCATTGTAGCACACATTGCGTGTCAATGGGCGTCAACCGGAAAGACTTTTCCATATTTTTTGGTGCACTTTCCTCTACTTTCTGGTGTTGTCTTAGGATTACTGCCTTTCAGTGCATGCCCATTGTGAAGCCATGAATGGCTAGAGCTGGTCTGTGCTCGATGCAGTTGTAATGGTAACTGCTACCTGCTATGACAGTTACTCCAAGTGTAGCCAAAGCTAGCCGCTAGATGAGTTCATATGAGTTCTATTGAACAATCTAAATATTGATCTGTATAGGCTATACAATATAATCAGTGCCACTAAAAATTCTCAAACTCCCCATAACATTTCTGTGCCTGTCTTCAAGGGTGGCGGTTTGAACACCCTATAAAATGCTTTTTCCTACCAATGTTGTCCGGTTAGCAAGTATTATTGTTTGCGTGCCTCCTGGTTATACTATAACTTTTGTGTTGGTTGGTTGTTGGCGTGGCTCTGAACAAGAAAGGGAGAGGATGGAGGGAGGGAAGAAAGAGCTCGCTAAAACTAATCGAGAATAGTAAAGCATACATCGTATGTATGATCAGGTGAGACTACTGATGTGTTACGACCCCAGCCAACAATATGAGCCTGTGACCATGTATGTACACCATGTGATCTTTGCTGCTTATCGGATGAGCACTGGGCTTGGTGTGTGTGCCAGTTCACAGCAGGCCAGGCTGGCTGTTAAAATCAATTGTTGCCATCATGTGCTGTGTTCTATGTGCGGGGGGGAGGCAGGAGGACAGGTGAGGCAAATGTGATCCGGAATGTGGACTGCTGAGTATTGTTGGATGTCGAGGGGTTGGTGAGTGTTTCCTGAGATAACAGCGGTCGGAGGCCGAGACATGGTCTCGGCGGCGGCGTTACGCCGGTGCTGACATGTGCTGGCGAAGAGAATATGCGCGGACACACGCACGCGCATGCATTCGCTGGTTACTTTTGAGTTTATGGACAATTTCTGGTTATCTAACCGCCGCAGCCTCGGGCAAACGGGGCATGTTTGCGGTGCACGTAACGCTCCAGGCCCACTGGATGCCATTACCGGCAACCCCTGGTGAAGTCTTAACACATCAGGCAGCCGTTGCGCTGTTGGGGTCGGCATTTGAATACTGCTTCTGCTTCCCTCTGTTGCTGTGAGGCATGAGGCTCCAGATGTTTTTGAGTTTTTGCTGTTGACCGCGATCGGGCACGGCGGACCGTTAAACTCGGCAATAGTGAAATGAACGAAACTTCTGCAACATGTCAACGATGACAGATGACCAATCTAACGCCATAATCGTGGTTATCGCGTACCTGGGCGGCTCGAATCAAAATATGTTTCGCCATCGTCGGCACGGTGGGGGAAGCTGGGGTGGGGAGGGCTGTGGGAGGGAAAGTCGAGACACAACTCAGGTATGGTGAGGACAGTTGAGATGGAAGATGGAATGAAGAGACGCTATCTTGACCCGTTGTTCTTTTGCTGCTGGAGCCGGGACGGTGAAAAGCAATGAGAAGGCGAAGTTGCGCGATGAAGATATTGATGTTTCGGCAATGTTCTGATGATATGACCGCATATGGCAAACGGAGTTGAAAAGAGTGACGGTCGGCTCTAACGGAGGATCGCTAAAAACATCGGCGAGTGAGCGCAACCTCAGTGATGAAACTATCGAGCTTGAAAGGCTGTCGCGGCTGAAGGCTGGTGAGATGCTGAACTGAAAGACTCATGGCTTTTAACAAGCATCACCGTAACTCGGCACTGCTCCCTGTCGGCACCAGAGAAGATTTATATTGAACTCGGCACGGCAGGCGCCTGTTCCCGTGACCAGCAATGAAATAATGGGACAAAATCTTCCGGGAGCCGGCACTGAGCGGGCGTGCACAGGCACCGCAGGCGCTGTGCAGTGCTCCAGCGAACGGTCAGTCCATGTTGGGGATCGCAGCTCTGCTGGCTTTGTCGACGGTGAGCTACCGGCTCGGTGCCAGCCTGGTGATCACGCTGCTGGACCAGGGCTCCCAGACGGACTGCCTGACCCCAGGTTATTGCCGGGGGCGCGGCACTATATGACTGTGCGGGTGAACGAAAATAACCAATTTTGGAGAACAAGGCGCAGGTTGATTGACCTGCCCTCGTCATTTCGTTTGTGCGACAAAACATCTCGTGCGGTTTTGATATGAAGTGTTCTTGCATTGCCCCCATAATGCATAAGCGCGTAACGTAATGTGCGGTCGCTTTCAGTGTCTGGGGCATGTATTACAACCATCAATATACAGACACGAGCATAACACAACTCTGCACACAAACTGTATGTCATGTAGTCAGAATAAATGCCATTACTAAAGCAATGCTATAAAAGACCCAATTAAACAATTCAATAGGTCTCCAAACACTGCAGCCACAGCTGTTCCACACACATCATCTCCAGCAGAGAGGCATCAATATTAACCTACAAAATGGGATGTAACATAGGAATACAGGTAAAATGCATTTTATCACAGTAGCTGCTGATTATTTTAGACAGATTTTAAAACTGCTTCTGTCGAGTGGACATTCTCAGTCCTAAAGCAAATTAAAACTTGTGTTAGATATATGACTGGCAGACGAATCAGCATTAGTCATGGCGGTAGAAAAGGATTTCAGACAGGAACCTAGACACACAGATAACTCCTACAACAGAGTCCCTGAACTCTCCCCTCCCCAGAGACTACTTGGCCCATCAGCGATTATTTATTTTAGCCTATATATTGTGGCCAAGATAGTAATATGAGGGAATTCATTCAAATATCTTCGTCATAAACCATACCATCTATTGACCACATACTTAAGTTTATAATGCTCTCACAGTCATTTGAAATAAATGATTGTTCCTCCTGTTTTACACCGATACTTATAATACCGTTAGGAAACATTTATTCAAGTTTCAATCAATTAACCAGCATTATTGTGTTAAGATTTGCAAGCAATAGACTGTGATTCGTGTTTGTATTGGCATTACATGTTATGGTAGAGGTGAATATGTGATATGCGGCAAGCAATCCAGATTAATTTTATGACCCTGGGTCATAATCTGTATTAGTATTGGTATTGGTATTGGTATTAGCTAATATTGATTTCTGTCAGTTTTGCTGTTCTCCGTCCCTGTCTGAGTGGGGGGTACCACTTGTTCCCGTGATTTTTCTTTACAGTCGAGTAATGGGGAGCAGCTGATTGGACCAGGTTGATATTTCTGAATCAGAGAAATCCCAATCTCGGATATTAGACAGATTAGATTGATCAAATTTACGATGCGGATATTAAATATAGACTATCACGGCTGATCTTGAAATCAAAATTAATATCCCACTTCCCAAAATCAGACAGTAAGCTCCCATACAACAAGAGTAATTTCGATTTTTGTGCATTACTGCTACAAAACTGGTGATAGGGTCAGCCAAGGTTTACTGATGCACATGGGGAGCAAAGGCTGGTCCGTGTTGTAAGATTCAGTAGAGGAGCTACATGGCTGAAATTGTTGAAAAAAATTATGCTTGTTCCAATAGTAGGTGTCAGGAACACAGTGCATTCCAGTTTGTTGCATATGTGGCTGCATAGCCACAGACCAGTCAGCGTGGCCATGCTGACCTTTGTCCCCCGCCAAATGCGCGCTTAAACAGGGCACATGAGCATCGAACTGGACCACTTGAGCAATGGAAGAAGGTGGCCCTTCCGTCTAATGGAATCACATTTTTACACGCGTGGGATGACCAGGTGTGTGTGTGTGTGTCCCTCACTCAGGGAAGACATGGTACCAGGATGCACTCATGTGAAGAGGGCAAGCCAGCAGAGGCAGCATGCTTTGGCAATGCTCTGCTGGGAAAAAAAAAAAACCTTGTCCTCCCATCTATGTGGATGTTTCTTTGACACATACCACCATAACACACTGGGCTGACCAAGCACACCCCTTCATGAAAATGAGAGCCCTGATGGCAGTGGCCCTTTCACACAATAATGTGCCTGCCACACTGCATAAATGGTTCAAGAATGGTTTGAGGAACAATGGGTTTGAGGTGTTCAGATCTCAAACCAAATGAGCATCTGTTGGATGTTGAAAACAAGTCTGATTAATTGCCCCCAACTCGCAATTTTACAGGACTTAAAAAAGATCTTGCTATTGATGGTGGCAGATACCACAGCATACCTTCAGGTCTAGTGGAGTCCATGCCTGGCGGGTCAGGGCTGTTTTGGAGTCAGGACCTATTCCAATACTAGGTGGGCTGTCAGTAATGTTATGGCTGATCTGTGTATGTCCAGAATAATGGTACATGGTTGTGTTGAGATGAGAAGGTCTATTTTAGGATTAATACTAGTGTAACGACATTGATCTACATTGATACACTGTTTCAATGATCAGAGCTTCATAACATGAATCCCAAATGAAAAACATCAATCAGACATCATACATATTGTCCTTGACAAGCAAGTGCAGAGATGCTGATTTTGTCACAACTTTTCCTAAGCACGCATAACACAGGCTGCTGTGGGCAGCCAACACCAACATGTGCAGAGGGGTCAACACCGCCCAGAAAATCATCGCCGCTCCTCTGCCCTCCCTGGATGATATATCCACATCCTGCTGCCTCAGGAAAACTAGGCCATCACAGGAGACCCCCACATCCCGCCCACCACTCTGTTTGACTTGTTGCCTCTGGATGGTGCTTCAGTCAATCAAGTCTCACACCACCAGACTCACTCAACAGCTTTCTTCCCTGGGCCGCTCAGACCAAACAAATCACTGGAACATACCCCTCACCCCTAACCCAATTACCCAACCTTCGTATTACATACACAGAGCCATGACTCTATTCAATCCACTCATGACTTTAAACTGTCCTGGCTTTATCTTCTATTGCACAAGCTACGTGTTGTGTTTTTTGTCTATTTTCAAATGTATGTTCTATTAAAAATGTGAGTTTTCATTTTGAATTTAAATGTTCCCATTTAAACCACTATTTTCTATTTGTATTGTGTAAATGTTGTATTATTTGTGTAAATTTTGTATTTTTATTTTTTGTTGTTGTTGTTTTTACAGTGCACTGTGGATCACCCACAGTTTCAAGTTGTACTACTGTACAATGACAATAAAGTCTCTATGTTATTCCCATTCTATTCTAAAAGTCCCAGCACCAAAAAAGAAACCAAAACCAAGGATCACAAAAGGGAATGCACAGGTCACAAAAAGGTAGCTACATTGAGCTACTCAGGACACACTGAACACAACACAAGGCACAGCAACAAATGCAAGACTCTGACGCTTAAAAGGAATGGAAGTGATTTTTAGTAAGATATCGTCTCATATTGATCAATGGCTCTTGCACCGAAAAACTGAAGAAAAAATAAATAAAAATAAAAAAAAAAAATTCTAAGAAACTTAATATTTGATTTATGTTATTTGCCCAATTTATGTGGACTCATTTCATTTCAGCTAACCCCTAACTCACATGGGTGTAAAATACACATAGCAGAGGAGCTGAGGAGACAAATTGATTACTCATTACATCATGCAATAAAGCTCATAAGCTCCTACCAAACGCTTACTACCTGGGGTGATTGGTGTTAAATACCAGTATTTTGTTTTGCCTCATGCCACACTGCAAACGTAATCATAAGGTTCTGGCCAGATGTTTTAGAGCTGGAGGAATGATCTAAAAATGGCGCCACTCAGTCCTATCAGAGTTGGTTCAAGACACGCCTAAAAGTTTCTGGCTCCGGCTTCATTTCTGTGTTATGGGGCCCACTGAATATGCCAGTAGTACACTTCCTAATCATGCCTGTGGGTTACGTGAGAACAAGCGCGAACCATGTCCCGGCCTGGCATGGCTCGCTTGTGAGTGCTATGCTGGCAGACTTTGTAATAAAACTTAAACGGACTAGCCTGCCTTGCAAATATGGATGTTTTGTGCATATGACAGCAAACTAACAGGAAGATAATGATCCATAAAGTAAGATAGTATTAAACACTGAAATTACACATTGTGGTTCGCTTTTGAGCAGTAATTTAATTTGTTTTTGGGCATTTTTATATGAGAGAGTGATTCTGTATGACTTGATTGGCAGATTTTACAAATAATTTGTAATATTATTTTATATTAAAAGGCATATTCATATGTGCAGTGCTAGTTAGTATTCATTTCCGTGTTATAACTTACACTTCTGTCTATTGTTTTACTGTTCTCCTACTACATTCAGCATAAATAAATTAGTTTAAATATTATTCATGTATTTATTTTAAAAATACTATTAAATTTCAAATTGTATTTAATGTTGTAAACAAACGTAAGTGCAAATATCCGGGTGAAACTTTACTTGTGACTGTTTTCTTATCAAACTGACATGAGCTTCATATAATGTGTGACTCATGTATTTTAACTGTCCCAGGTTTACAGTCCTCTCATTGACGCCTCTGGGCTACTTGGAGGAGAAGATGACTGCATCCCTGGGGAATCCCAGTTTGAGGTACCAGGTCCCGGTCATCACTGCACCAGCTTCATCCGGTGATCTTCCTACAATGAGGATTTACCACACTGAGAGATATACATATTTATATAAAAAGGACACTGAAAGCAATAATGGTGATCACACAATCACATATGAGGTAAATGACTTACAAATTTAAAGGCCCTAAAAACTTAGCATTTATAGGAGTTATGAAAAATCACCTACAGTGTTTTACCAGTCATCCTGAAGCAAATATATTTATATATTTATATATATATATATATATATATATATATATATATATATATATATATATATATATATATATATATATATATGTATATTTTATTACGTTCAAGAACAATGGCTGACAAGACAGTGACTGATAAATGCAACATCAAAACCACAAACCTAAATATCATACTGTGAAATGAAGGCCCAGCTTGAGTCATATTAAGTTTTACCTTTAATTTTTACATGACGCACAGCATTCGCTAAGCTAGTAAGGATCCTTGTTCCCGAGACACAACATGAGCGCGAGAGCAGTTTCCACAGTTGCTGATGTCACCCAGGGAGAAACACAGACTTTCAGCCTGAGGTGTAAATAAATATTAAAACTCCATGGCTTAAAATATAGAATAGAAAAAGTCATAATTGACTATGTTTATAGCCGGAGGTGTCCTGTCAAATTTTACAGGCTGCCTCTGTTAACAGGCCTATGGAGAAAATGCCTTTTGGGCCCCATGGTATTTTTCACAGTACCACTTATATTACTGAAAAACTGGCTATAAGGTTGAGCGAAAAATCGCATCCAGCCTTAATACATCCATGGTTCTGGTCTATGGAGGGTAAGAATGAAGTATGGGTGTTGGCATTTAGCATTCTGGTTTCTCATTTCCCAAATTTTTTTTAAGGGTTTTTGTTAGATGCTCAGAAATAAGTTCTGGTTAACACAAACTCAAGACATTTTCATGTCATCCTACAAATATAAAATGCATCAGGCAGCTGCTAACAATTGGCTAAATGAGACCACAGAGGTTATACCAAACATGAAAATCCGATCTATATTCACCAGTCCATCTTTACGGCCCTCGCAGTTTATAATTAAGGTCTGGTAAACTATTATTAACTTTCTAAGAAGAAAAGTTGATTTTGTGGTAGCCTGTTTAAATGAAATTACAAGTTGAAGCTTAGTCGTGGTGACGTTGATGTCATGTTGTAGTTTGTTTATCTCCTAACATTAGTTTTGTACTTCCAGGATTGTATTTAGGTTTCAAAATTGTAATATGCTATTTGTTTGTGTAGATTTCATCCTACAACAAAACATTAAATATTATCACAAACTTTATTGGTAGCAACCTCAGTTCAGCATCAGATCGGGCTATCACAAAGATCATAGTGGGGGACAGATAAATGAACATGCACTCAGGAAACTGCACTATGTAAAAAGTGTGAGTCACTGAGAATTATGACTCCGAACTCTATTTCTCTTCTGGCCTTCCAAACCATCTAGGTAAGAAACAGATATGAACTTTACCAAACCAGACCATCTATTAAAGATATCGACAGTATACTATCAAGCCAAGATCAAATGGCCAGTTCAGAAGAATCAATCTAACTCAAGAGGACCCATGACACCATTCCCAGGACAACTTGAAGGGGCTGGAAGTTTATGCACTTTTGGTTGAATTTTGTTAAGAGCATACAGGCATTACTCAAGTAAAGCTCTAAATAAAGTGAAACACTAGATAAATCCAAGTGTGCTTTTGGTCTAAGAATAGAAAATGAATGCATTATTTGGTTCTTTTGTTAATGATATGTAGAGTAAGACAAACCTTACTGAGCTGTGCTTACATATTCATTAGAAACATGGAATATTTTAACAATAGAAGTGCATGAGGTTTCCTTAGAGGCACTGACCTTTGAACCAATGGCAATATGTCATTGAGGCTGTAGTTTCACTGGTGTTAAACTGCACTGGTTTTGTATTGAGAGGAGTTTATAATGTCCATGTCCAAACATGTAGGAAAAATATTAACATACTTAAATATATAATGTGGTCTGGTACAACACCACTGTAAACTACGACCTCAGTACACCAGTGACCCCAGACCTATTCAAGGTTTTAGGGCTAAGCCCCAGAGAGCTCCCACACTGCCCCTGCCTAGAAATGGAAATATACTTGGTTAAATGACAACTTTGACACATGAAAGTCCAGCAGAGAGGAGAGACAGACTGACCTGGGAACAGTGTCGGCTGATCATGCCTGGCATGACAATGAAGAAATATGGGCAGCAGTTTGAGGTGAGGCCTCCCAACACACTGCCTGCTTTGGCATGGGACAAGATTTGGCTGACAGAGATCCTGACCATAACCCGTACATAAACATACACACAGACACAAACACATTTGTCTTTTGTACTAATGAGGACTTTCCCAACAATGCACCTACTAGCCTAACCTTTAACCATCATAACTAAATAACCCTTAAGTTGTGGAAATTACCAACCAACTGACTTTACTTCATGTATCAACAGCATAAACTCAACTGTTAAACTATGTATCATGCTTAAAAATGATCTATAATATAAGTAAATTCTATTTTTACTATGTAATCAAATTCACATATAAATTTATTGTGCGTGGGCTTGTATGTCTATTATAACCGCATTACAAGAGCTTAATTCAATAGGAAGTGCCTTGTTTGGCATTAGTATGGAGCATGGAAATGATAGTGGTCGAGGTAACTTTGTATAGTTCCTATATGCCTTATCACACCAACTAAAAGCTGTAAGATTTGATTGTAGTGAGGGGAATCAGCACAAGTATTTAAGTTCCTGTTCCCATTTTTAAAGTATGCACTGATGTACTGCTTCTCCAAGTATCTAATAAAGTAAAGGAGTCTTGAACTCAGAAGTTGGATTTCGAAATATTTAATTGATTTCCTCTACAATTTGGTGACAAGGATTGGATGATGGATGTGTCCCTGACTACCTCAGCCGACAAAGGAATAGGGTGCACCAGAGCCGAAAAATACCAACTCAGACAAACCAGATTGGTTCTCACCTTCTTGAGACCTTAGTATAGACAGGGATGTCACTCCTGAGTCTACAAATATCTAAGATTCTGTGTTCATGACTTCTTAGTTCTGTTGGTTTTGTAGTTCGTTTGAGTGATAAAAGCAATACCACTTAAAAAGAAACCTGTGTGACAAGATTACAAGTTGGCAAGACTGAAATTTCATCTGTGTGAAGGGAATAAAATGTGTTTTTAGATAAACAAAACAGTTATTATCTAGAGAGTAAATTATGTATAATTTTGGTACACAATTAAATTGACTTGAAGTAGTCAAGTGGTTAGTGAAACTGTACAAACAGTAAAAGGAAATTCAGGCCACTTGATGTCCAGCCAGATCCTAAAGACTCGCTACAATGTGAGATGGCAGTCAGTATAACAAGATAGCAAAGTTCCTCATCAACTGATTACACTCAAACCCCCAAATTAAGAGAGTGTGGCTTAAATTTTGTCACAGCATTCTGGGGTTTATCCACTGACTCATCCTAAAAACCGCGCTCACCTGGACTTCGACCCCACCACAGTGTGTGAAAAAGCCCAACTCTTGCTATGCTGGAAGCTAAAAGACATGATGAACTCTGGCCTCATATAAAATTGCTGAGCACCTCCAACAGAATCAGAGAAGCCTGTATAGCCCAACTATGGGCTCAGATGCAGTGCACTGTGTCTCAATAGTCCTGCTGTAGTGATCAGGATTCTAGAAATTATCTGTATGTGATGGAGGGAACACACAGGAGCAGGTAGAAATTCAACCGAATTTGCATTAAATCTGGTTGTTTTAACGCAAGATTATGCTTCAAGACACATCTACATTTAAGTTCTGTCAGTTAACTTCAATTGCAAATTTCAGTTTATTTGCTAATTCCTATATATTTCCATTACCCTAGTTATGTTAATTCCCATGGAAAGTTTTCAATTTTGAAAATTCCTAATTTTGCAACCCTAGTTCTGACTATGCTTTAAACTATTCGGAATATGCCAACCCAGAGGAACATTTCCACGTGCAAAAGTTTGCCTTCATAGTTTGGGAGACAAAAAAGGTGGACTTTCACCCCAGCTTCATTTTAGTTTCCTATTTTTTGTTTGTTTTTCTCTAGTATACAAACATGTCAAGTTCACACTAACATGACTCTGCTCTCTCCTGCAACCTCAACTGCTACTACCACCATAGCCACCACTTCCTGCCCCTATTTTTTCAGCTTTTGCCACTCCCTCCCCTCTCTCATGATGATCTTACAAACAAGAGCTGATGAGAAGAAGAAATGACCACTATCTTAAAGAGCTTATAATTTTCTACAATCCTAATTAGAAAATTGGGCTCCAGAGTACTGCTGGTTTCATGGTGTTCCTAGAGTTTCCAGGAGCAGAATGGGAGGCAGAGCCCTCAGCAATCAGGTCTTCACAGCAGAACTTCTCCCACTTTATCCGGAGTCAGACACCATCTGCACTTTAAGAGTAGGCTAAAGCTTTCCTTTTGATAAAGTTTATAGTTAGTATTGCCTGTATTTCTTGCTTGACCATCTCAGCTATGCTGCTATAGGCCTAGACTCTTAAAGGATGTTTTTCCTTGCCATTGTCAGCTTAGTGCTGCTTCAAGTGGTGGGAATTGCTGGGTCTCTCTCTGTAATTATACTAATCTAGCGGTACGGTCTAATTCTGTCGGCATGAAAAGTGCCTTGAGATAACTTGCCTGTCAGGGTTTGCTCTCTTTCCCTCATTGGAGTGCCTGGAGGACCCTTACTTAAACTCCTCCTGATCACTACTAGGTGGTCTTCACTTTCCTTGTCAGAGGACTCTGAGTATCAACCTGCCAGAATCAATGTTCCTGCCTTTTAGCCCCGCTGTCTGTGGAGTTGATGCTGTTATGGAGGCCCTTATAAGTTATTTTTAAATTGTTTAACTTTTTGTGGTTAGGGAGATTAGTGATTATCTTTTGCTTGACCCTGTAGTTTAACTGAATTCTTATTTTCTAGTTAGTGTGGGGAGTTAGTTGATTGTTAAGTTTGTTACATTAGTTACTTCTTTCTTTTGTTGTTAAACACCAAACACTGTAACATTTGTAAGTATTTGTAAGTATCTCATTATAAAACTTTAATTATATTAGTCCCTGTGTTTCTCATTTATAGACATTTTAAAACAATGTGCTAAAAGTAACACTGGTAAACAAACTTCACTTCCTGCTGCAAGTTCATCCAAAACCACAGGGCCCATTTGAGCCACTGATGATGGATTTTGTTGATCCTGATGGAGGACTTAAGGAA
Organism: Lates japonicus; assembly: GCA_033238685.1. Classification (NCBI taxonomy): domain Eukaryota; kingdom Metazoa; phylum Chordata; class Actinopteri; family Centropomidae; genus Lates; species Lates japonicus. The sequence continues at coordinate 171,024 of BRZM01001397.1, forward strand.
GCACTGGCATCAACTCAAGTGGCAAGGTCATTACAAGATCTTCTCACCAGAGACTGCTGACACCACACTACCACACAGATGGACATAGACGCCCCCACCCCCAAGTCAAATACTCGATGTACATGTGTGATGTAATAGTGTAAGCGAAGTCACCTGATCTGTGCACCAGACCCAAGTAGCCAGTACCGTGAGCCCAAACACCAGTCCTGGCCAGGGTAAATCCCCTGACACGGGGTCTCTGAACATGCGGAAGGCATCACTATGAGGTAGGTGGCAAGTGGTGTTGGCAACTGTCACTGAGGGAACAGCTGACATATAACGGTTCACAAGACCCTCATACCAGCCAACTTTGGAGAATGCTAGAAAATGTACAAAAAACACACACACTCTAATATCAGTGAATTGTTATTTTCTGTGAGATATTTCACATGAAAATATAAATTGAACAACACTCATTATTAGTACAAAATCACTTCAAAATACAGTGCTTCAAATCAATCAATCATTATCATCATATGCCAAAGTCTGTCTCCAGCATGTTGGACCCTTTATATACTGTGTGTGTGTGTGTGTATGTGTGTGCGTGCGTGCATGTGTGCAATACCTATGAACATTAGTGCAAAGGCTCCCCCAACCATGATCAAAGTCTGGAGTGCATCAGTGTAGATCACTGCTGCCAAACCACCCACACACACACACACACACACACACACACACACACACACACACACACACACAAACGTGGATGAGATGAACATAGCTTTACAGGCTGCTCTAAGTTGCACTTTACACAATGCGTCACATTCACCCATTCACACACACATTCATACAGCGCTTGCTCTATGCACGTCCATACCCATTCACATACCGATGATACATCAGGGGCAGTGTGGGCCCAAGGATACTTCAGTACAGACTGGAGAAGCCAGGGATGGAACCGCTGACCTTCCCATTAGTGGGAGACCCACTACCTCTTGAGCCACAGCCACCTAGCTGCAGGCAGCTATCCTCACAACTCTCCTCCTAGTCTAACTAACATTACACCAAGAACAGGATAAAACCATACTATACCATACATCACGACAAAGAGCCAAAGCTGTTGACCTGGCCTCCAGACTCCCCAGATCCCAATCTGACCCAGCATCATGTGCCAGTTTGGAGCCAAGGTCAACAGCTTTGGCTCTTTGTTGTGATCCTGGAGATCCTATTCACTTCATCCACCAGTGGTAATGTAGTGGCAGTGTTTTGTGTGTGTGTGTGTGTGTGTGTGTGTGTGTGTGTGTGTGTTTACCTGCCACAGTGTAAGCAGCAGTAACCAGCAGTAGTATGCCTGTGGACAGGTAAAGATCCCAGCCCAATGACACCTGGATGAACAATGCCCCGGAAAAGATATCTGTCTGGGTAACACACACGAGACAATTTTTTTTCCACCATGTTTTGGATTGTACCCCACTTTACAGTATGTGTCATGACAATGGACAACAGAATCTGCCAAATGAATAAATGAAAAGTGTGTGTGTGTGTGTGTGTGTGTGTGTGTGTGTGTGTGTGTGCATGTCTTACAGATATTTTGGTGAAAATGTACAGGATCAGTGAAAGAACAGACATATATATGCGTATCCTCTGGCCACCAAATCGTTTGGCCAGGTCTTCAGGCATGGTCACCACACTAGCAGAGATGTAGACAGGTATAAAAATCCAACCCAGAGCTACCAGGACCCAGGCTGCCTAGAGAAACACACAAATGCCCAGGTTACAAAAACACAAAAAACTGTATTGGTATTGTCCTTTTTTTTTTTTTTTTTTTTTTACTTTATTGTTAATATATTGAGTGCAGCAGACAAAGTAATACTTTTGTGTAGGTTGAAACTACACAAATATGTATTTGCCTACTTCACTGTCATAAGACACCCCTAAAGCCAGGCTGAGACTATAGGAATTTTAAAATCCTTACCAATTTTGAGAGCTGGTTGCATCACGCACAAAAGGAGAAACTTCACAGATGTTCTTCTCTCTAATCTCAAACATGCATAGATTTGAAAATACTTGCTCTAACATTAGTAGTGCTTTGCAGTGAGGAAAAAAAACAAAGGCAAAAGGCTAAAGTCTGGATGAGAAAATGGCTGGGGAGACTTGGTCAACAGAGGGTGTCTGTTCCTCAGTGAGAACTGGAGGTGAGATTTCAACTGTCAGTTTCAATATCTGTCAACAGTAGTATACTTAAGCAATATTAACCGAGAGGGTGTGCTTTAACGTCATTTGAGCACGACAGTGATGCGGTCAGGACCGAGGCGCTTGCGCAACTATGACCAACAAAGTAAAATGTATAATCAAAATCTGTTCACGTTGAGGAGCAATTTGCTCTCAAAATTAAAAGGTTTTGGCGAGTGTTTGTCCCGTTTCCATGGAAATACATGGGGTCACACAGATGTAGCTTCTGCACCCGCAAACTTTTACATTAATTTTAAGTTATAGCGCCATGTCACCGGCACAGCTGATGGAGAAAGCTGAGGCGCTTTGCTAAAATGACGTTACAGGACACCTTCGAGTGTAATCTTGCAATTATGATTATTATTACTATGACCAACAAAGTAAAATGTATATGGCGGAGTAATATTTTTAGTGATGAGTAAGGTGTGCTGTCATGCTGATTTGAGCACATTCTAAATGTCTTGTGGACCAATCAGATTGCTCGGTCGGAACTACTTGTTGTATAATGTATAATAGCTAACATTAGTCTCAAGGGTTAGAATGTTTACCATTTCTTGGCAACACAGCCAGCTGCTCCAAGACCGACCGGTAGTCTAAGCCTGACATAAATCATC
>BRZM01001397.1:173858-240728 GCA_033238685.1 Lates japonicus
GGGGTCTGACTATTAACTGGAACACAATCAGTCACGTCAGTGGACTCCTATGTGGAATGGAACCGAGTTTACCGCTACGGCAAATAATCAGACCCTTAGTAACGACCTAGCAACAGAATTGATTTTCTAGTCCCAGATGAGTGAACTCTGAGCTGACGTTAATGCTTTAATCGAGGTCTCGGACTTTACCAAACTAAATCAATAGCCTACCGCACACATCAATGCTTACTTTTATCAACCACGTTATAACAAAGACGTTGCATTTATTTACTCACACAGATGTAGCTTCTGCAACCGCAAACTTTTACTTGAATTTTAAGTTATAGCGCCGTGTCACCGGCACAGCTGATGGAGAAAAGCCGAGGCGCTTTGCTCAAATGACGTTAAAGGACACCCTCGAGTGTAATCTTGCGATTATACAACTATGACCAACAAAGTAAAATGTATAATCAAAACCTGTTCATGTTGAGGAGCAATTTGCTCTCAAAATTAAAAAGGTTTTGGCGAGTGTTTTTCCCGTTTCCATGGAAATACATGGGGTCACACAGATGTAGCTTCTGCACCCGCAAACTTTTACATTAATTTTAAGTTATAGCGCCATGTCACCGGCACAGCTGATGGAGAAAGCTGAGGCGCTTTGCTAAAATGACGTTACAGGACACCTTCGAGTGTAATCTTGCAATTATGATTATTATTACTATGACCAACAAAGTAAAATGTATATGGCGGAGTAATATTTTTAGTGATGAGTAAGGTGTGCTGTCATGCTGATTTGAGCACATTCTAAATGTCTTGTGGACCAATCAGATTGCTCGGTCGGAACTACTTGTTGTATAATGTATAATAGCTAACATTAGTCTCAAGGGTTAGAATGTTTACCATTTCTTGGCAACACAGCCAGCTGCTCCAAGACCGACCGGTAGTCTAAGCCTGACATAAATCATCACTGGTGTAGCTAGCTGGTTTTTAATTGATTTAATGGAGATGTGTGTAATCAAGGGGTTAAAATTAGTAATATAGATACCAAAAACCTACATCAAGAAGATAAAGAAACATTCTCAGCAACTCTTAACAGGCGACTGAAAAGCAGGAGTCACTTTCCAACACTGAAGATTAAAGTCAATCATTGAGAAATAGAGTATAGTATAGAGTATAGCACGAATAAGTGTGCAAGAAGGAGACAAGTGAGGGAAGCAGTGTTGAAAGAAATGGTCAGATCTTTTACTTGAGTAAAACTATCAATACATCTATGTAAAAAAAAAACTACATTAAAAGTAAAATTCCTGTACAAGACACATGCAAGATTGAAAAGACCTGGAAGATGGTTCCATGGTCTGATGACACTGATATTGAGCTATTTGACAACATCATATATAGTCTTAGACCATGTTTCTTACATTCCACTCAAATCCCCCAACGGCGATGCCTCCAGCTGCGCCTGTTCCTGCTAGACCAATAAACAAACCACTGCCAACATTGCTGGACATCAGTGAGGCTCCAATCTGTCAACATACACAGATATACAATAACAACAAAAGTTTATATTTACTTAAACAGACAGTGTTTGATAACAATTTAAATCACAGCCTGTGAATTAACCCTTTCATGCATGAAATTTTTCATGCAGGATTTTTTTTCCTAAGTGTTTTTATTCTTCTTTAGGCATTTGAACTTAATTTTCTTAAAAGACAAAAAAAATGTAAACAAAAATCTAATGGACAGATGATTAATTATAATTTCCTCCTAATATAAAATCGATACTTTTTAACAATGGTATTACTGTACTCTTTAGATGTTACTTGATGTTACCAATTTTTTTTTTTACCTCCTATAGAAGGATTGGCAAGATATTCCTGAGCTGCTCAGCATTTCTGGTCATCTGTCATCTGACTCCCTGGCCATCTTGGTTTTGAGTAATTTGTGGTACTTACTTACACTGGCCAGTGGGTGCAAGTGTATGGAACAACACTCTAGTGTCCAGTGTGGTGGCTGATGTGCAACTTTACCATCAAAACCCATGCATATACAAGAAAACAGCTTTTTAATAGCTGTCCACTGTAGTGACCACTACGCATGAAAGGGTCAAAATACTTTCTGAGTACGTATACCAACAAATATGTAAAACTAGCCCACAGGGACATAGAGATTACAAACACCCCTGAGGTCTCAGAGGAGTGTGCAAGTGGCCCTCACACTTCTTCATCCAGCATAATTCAAAGAAAATTTTCTGTCTGTCTCATAAAAGCAAAGATCACATGAAAAAAAAAATCAGTGCAATTATTCTTTCATGGATAAGTTCCCAGGTTCCAGATCCCAGATGACTGCACCCCAAATCCAGACCAAGTCTATTCAGTATAACAGATTTTATCATCGTAGTGAGAGCTATAGATCCAGAAAGAACAACTACAACACAATTAACCCTCATATCCTCAATGTGTTTGAGGAAACATTTTTCCACCGTGACATAGCACTCACACTTCTCTGACTATCATGGTGACTAGCATCAGGGGAGCATAGCTTTTTAAAAATGAAACAAATCAAGACAGTCAAAACAATCAGCTATTTGTGTTATCAATATACTGTTAAATGTGCCAAAAGTTGGTTGAGCATTCCTAAGAAACCCCAGCATTGAAATTAAATTAGATTTTTACCTATCACTGGGTATCAGTTGTTAGGTAACACTGAGTTACTGTATTTGCATATAAGCACCTAAGAAAATTATCCTAAGATTATCTAATCATATAGTTACTTTGGATGGCATTACTTTGGCTTCCAGTTCTACCGGAGGGAATCTTGGAGTATTTTTTGAGCAGGACATGTCCTTTGCCACAAACACAGTTCTACTAGTTATTGTGTATCATCCTGTTTATGCCCTGTCCTCTCTCTTAGTTCTCCCAGTGTTTCTCTGTCTGTCTTCCCTGTTTGTCTCCCTTGTCTCTCATCCCTTGTGTACATTTTTGTGTGTGTGTGCTTCCCAGCAGGGGTGTGGCGCAGCAGTGGTTCACCCGTTTCCCATCTCCTCATCGCCTGCTCCTGTTGGGAGGCCTGTCCATATTTCTAGTCTTCAGCTCCATTCTCAGTCTCCACTGCTCTACTTCCCCCTGCCATGTCCACAAACCTCTTCCCCCACCAGATTCCCCATCCCCTTCTGCTCACCATCATGTGAGCTTTACCATTTCATTTTGAACACTAACCTAGTGATCTGTGTTTTGAGTTAGCTTTGGGGTCCCATCACCCTGTTCATAACATATCCACCTGCCCATTATTCAGAATTTTTATCTGAATTCGCAGACCTGTTATCTGAGTAAGTGCTTAGTACAGATAAAAGTAATTATAGTAGGTGATTTCAACACTGTAGATCAGAATCAGAATTAGACTTTATTGCCAAGTAAGTTTGCACATACAAGGAATTTGTCTTGGTATATTGCTAAAGAACAGTGATAGTAAAAAAAAAAGAGCAAAAAGCAAAAACTATATTTACATATTTACATTTACATATGGTTATTAACAACTTTTTAAGGTTGCAGTGATTAAACCCATACTTAAAAAGCCTACTCCATCCATCCATTATCTATACTGCTTATCCGTTAAGGGTCGCGGGGGGGCTGGAACCTATCCCAGCTGACACTGCGAGAGGTGGGGCCAGTCCATTGCAGGGCCAACATTTACAGACAAACAACCAGTCACACTCAAATTCACATCTATGGGCAATTTAGAGTCACCAGTTAACCTGCATGTCTTTGGACTGTGGGAGGAAGCTGGAGTACCCAGAGAGAACCCACACAGGCACAGGGAGAACATGCAAACTCCACACAGAAAAGCCCTGGCCCTCGAATCCGGAACCTTCTTGCTGTGAGGCGACAGTGCTAACCACTGTGCCACCATGCTGCTAAAAAGCCTACTCTTGATCTGTTTTTATAAACTATTTCCAACCTCCCCTTTATTTCTAAAATCCTTGAAATTATTATTAGAATGGTGTGTTCACAATTTAGAGTACATCAACACAGAAACAGCATTGGTGAAAGTTACCAATGAGCTTCTCATGGCCAATGGACCCATCTCTGTACTTGTCCTGCTAGATCATTGATCACAAGATTGTATTACAGAGACTGGACATGTCATTAGGATTAAAAGAACCACACTAGGCTGGTTAAAGTCATATTTATCTGAGAGATTTCAGTTTGTTCATGTTAAAGATGACTCTTCCATGCGCACAAAAGTGCATGGAGTTTCATAGGGTTCTGTGCAGGGGACCGATACTTTTCACCATATATTTGTATTGCTACACAGATGAAACCCTGCTCTATTTATATATCTAAGCCAGAGTAAACTAATCAGCTCAAACTTCAGGCATGTCTTAAAAACATAAAGACATGGATGACCTTTTTTTATTTCTAAATTCAGGCAAAACTGCAGTCTACTATCGTCATTCTTTATTATTATTACAAGGTCCCAATAACTCTGTGAGAAACATCCAGTTGATCCAAAATGCTGCAGCACGAGCACTGACATGAACTTAAAAAAGAGATCATATTTCTCCTGTGTTAGCTTCCCTGTTCTAGCTCCTTCTCCTTACATACAAAGCCCTTAATGACCAAGCTCCATCATAGTATCCTATCGTCCCAACAGAATACTTTGTTCTCAAAATGCAGTCCTGTTGTTCCCAGAGTTTCCAAGAGTGGAATGGGAGGCAGAGCCGTCAGTTATCAGCTCCCAGTTTGGGTTTAGGAGGCAGACAGCCTCTCTAAATTTAAGAGTGGGCTTAAAATTTTCCTCTTTGATAAAGCTTATGGTTCCTGAGCTATCTCTTAGTAATGTTGTTATGGGCCAAAGCTCAGCAGCACAGAGCACTTCTTCTCACTCTCTGTCCCCATGCATTTATGTCACACTACTGCATGTGTACCGTATTTGTGTACTGAATTATAAAGTGTTATCAGCTGGATTAAATAAAATGTTAGCCCAGCCAGGTAGTGGTTTTTATTTATCTATTTATTTATCTATTACTGCATGTGATGAGATCTGAGCATTTAACTGTACAAAATGATGAAGAGGTGCAGCTGATCTGGCATCTTGACTGATGATCAGATGCTCCTGTTTGTCTGTTTTACCTTATGTCCATTTCTCTTTTGTTTCTCTCATAAATCATCAAGTGCTTAAAAAAACAACCAAAAAGAGAATGTAAAACACAAAGTCATCACATCATCAGTAGAAGTTCAACCATTTCCAGAGGAAAATTTTACTGCTCAAAGTTTGCTCTTCTATAGCTTGGGAAACAAAAGTGTGATTCTCACTTCAGCCTCATATTTTAGTTTCTATTTGTTTCTTGTACTTTTCTCCGAACATTCAGGAGGAGTAGATGTGTGATTCTGGTTTTCTTCTTCAGTGATGTTAATAATATAAATGGAGGAGTTCAGTAGAGGAGAGGAACACCTGCTCTTTGGCCAGATTAAAGCCTTTAACTAAATGTAGGAACTTTGTCTTTAGTCTTGCACCTGCACTGAGCCTTTACCTGTGTTTAATGGACTAAATGAACATGAGGCTGATGTTGTTTCAGGGACCATGTGGAGGTTTGTCCTGGCTGTCAGTCTGCTTTGCTGCAGCTCTGAGGCCTCAGTCACCTGTTCTAGTATTACTTATTTTTGTTTGCAAAGGAGCTTAGCAAGGTATTTCCTTTAACCAAGATGCACTCTGTCTTTGTTATTTGTCACGCCTCTCACCCATTTCCTCCCACTAATTTTAGGAGAGAAGTATGAGAAACAAACAGACAAAATAAAACGAGGCTGAAGTGAGAATCACACTTTTGTTTCCCAAGCTGTTGAGGAGCAAACTTCAAGCAGCTCTTTATTTGTTCTGTCTGAGCTCAGCTTGAGATGCATGAATTGACTTTAACAGAAGGCTAGGATGAGAACAGATTCAGTTCATAGAGAGAGCACTCTGATAACTTGACCTGAGATCAAGAAGAGGCACAAAAGTTATGGAAATCTGAGAATCATTTTAGAGTGTGATGAGGTTTCACACAGACCTCCAATTGTCTAGGAGAAATAAATTAAACACTTATTTACACTCTTTCTAAAGCTCAAGAATAAACTTCCATACTAAAACATAACAATACTGACTGAATACTGACCACTGACTGTGTCAGAATAGCTGTTCTCTAATGTGTGGTGGTGTAAGATCACCAAAACCTAACTATTAAGTACAAAACAGGACATGAATGCAGACAATAGAACAGTAGGCTACTCTGTGTTGACAGTATATATTGTACATTAACACATTAATGTGGTACCTGGAACTAAACATTGTGCACACCAGGAAACACATGTACTCACAGGCCACCAGGTCATTGAACGGCCAGCCAAGAAGTAGCCCCCTACAGTGCTGCGATTGGCTCGTACTGATGACTATAAAAGAGACAGAGGTAAAGATCACACAACGCTGACAATTGATGTGCTCTCATGTGCAATGTTACACATTTACAACCAAAAACAAAGTCCACATTTTCACATTGGATAACCAGCTGTGACTCTGGTAACTTAAATTAATGAGAAGTCCACATTTTCACATTGGATAACCAGCTGTGACTCTGGTAACTTAAATTAATGAGCCTCCACAATTTCAGTGTTCTTTACATGTTAAAATGCAGATATTTGCAGATTTTTTCAAATACAGAAAATTGAAACCTTTCAAGCCCAAATTGGCTCTATATTAGGTATTATCCAGAGTTTAGCATATTTCTTCTGAGCACATATTATGATACTTTAATAGCATCAAAAATAATTTGTACATGTAAAGTGAGTTGAGCCACTTCTTACCCAGATTCCAACTACCATGACAAAAATAAAATAGATGACAACCACAGTGATGTCAGCAGCATCCACACTGAGACCTGTGCTGGGAGGTGCTGCAGTGGTGAAACCAGAGGTACTGCTGCCTGCATGTCAAGTACAGAAGATAGCATGCCATTAGCATTTTCTTCTCATTGAGAGACACAGACATAGATAATTCCAATCTTTTAAAGGGGCTAAAAGAGTCTGTTTTGGATCTGATCTCTTCTATATACAAAAAGGGTGCAATCCAATCCTCCACCCTCTTAGAGATATGGAACCTTTCAAAGTACCATTGATTATGTGATGCATTTATATATGAATGTTATTAGTATTGCGTCATTGGGGGCACCACCGTCCAGTTTGGGACAGAAATCAGGGATATTGATTTTGATCAATATATATTGACCAAATTATCATTTTGAACTCTAACAGCCGGTAAAATGAGCAGAGTGATCTGGTGGAGGCAAATCTTTTAGCCTGTAACTATAATCTATTTGTACCGAATTTTGAGAGGTCTATCGATGGCGATGGCTTATTTTATCATCAACCCTTGTCACAAGCAGAATGTTAAGACCGGCCTACTGTGAGTTGCGGCAGCTGCAGACTTGGCTGAGGTTGCGGTGGTAACCGTGGAAACGCAGAATCTAGGTGGATTCTCCCGGAAGCTGTGTCTCTGGTTAACAGGATTCTGCCGGTGCCTCGGCGGTTCAGTTTTAGTTTACTTGCAGACTTTCTGTCTCGGCAAACTTAGTTTCTTGCAGGTTTCTTTGCAGGTTTCTTTCTTAGTCTACTTAAGCTCTTACGTAGTCTACTTAACGTTTTCTGGATAACTTGCTGGGGTGCCTGGGGTAGAGGAGCTGGGGCCTCCTGGGGTGGACGAGGAGCTGGGGGCGCCTGGAGTGCAGAGTCTGAGCTTGCTTTGGCAGGGAGGTTGGGCATATAATCATCATTGGCAATTGGTATACACTGTGTGCACGTATTTGTGTTTGCTTACACTGTGCTTGTGCTTGAGGAATAAGATCTACATGATTGTTGCTGCCTCTCAAAAGCATCTTGCCTACTGAGAGGCTGGATAACCATACTCCTAATTTTCTCAATTTGTTCATGTGACGTGGGTGGGCAAGGCTGTGTCTCATTCATGGGATCAGCCACATAAAAATGTTCTTGATTTGAAGGGGTGGGATGAGAGGCTTAATAATGCTCACAGCCCTGGAGATATGAGGGTATTTTCCTCTCCCTTGTTCCCCTTGTTCGTCATGCTGTTCTCTCTGATCCAATGCCTAAACTCTCCAGGTTGAAGGACCATATAGTAAATTGAATTGTGTTTTCTGGATTAACCCAGAGCTTCTGCATTGGCACACCAGTTAAAGCATGCAGACCAGAGTGGAGTCATTCAACAATATCTTATCTGTTCCGAGAGGATTTCCACTTTGGTAGTTGATTGACTGTGACAGATGATTTAATAGCTTAAAGGCAAATGGAAAATACATACAGGTGTGTTCTAATAAATCTAATCAAAGGCCTCTTCCACTATTGAACAAATAAACAGCAACAACTATATCAAATATCAATAACAACAAACAACAAACAAAGGAATAGCAATGACTATAACAAAGATCAGTAACTTACTCAAATAATACATCCAATTCACGGTCAACTTCAGCAAATTGAACTTTAAGCAATACACACACACCTCTTATTAGTTTAGGTGTGGCACAACCTCCTTCCTAGGACTGAACAGGAAGTAGGGTTTTCAACACCATGTATGATGTTTGCCCTTAAGTGATTGCAAAGTTTGAGTCTGAATGTCAAGTTCCTATTCAGTGCACTTGTCAGTGAGGGTATCATTGTATCATTCCACATATGCATATGGTTTTCAACTTTGTATCTTTCCAAACTTAACCATGATATATATTGCTCATTATGCTTAGTATTTCCTATATAATGTTTGAGTTTGAGTTTGAATGACTTATAACTCAAAGACAGTATTTTGAGCTTAATATTTCAGTTTTTTACATTTCTGTTTAACATATCTGTGTACTTTTTTTCCAGTTTGTGAAGAGTATTTCCCACTGAGATAAAAAAAAAAAATTACAATAAAAAAAACTATTTTTTAAACTGAAGCTACTTAAAAGTTCATTTGAGAATAGTGTGTTGCTGGTTTCAAATCAACATTTCAGGTTTAGACTCAACAGTTTACTTACATCTGAAGGATGTTATCCTTATTTTGCCATAGTGTACAGCTTACCAGACAGAATGTATAATGGACTATACAATTAACCTGATTGAACTGTTGAGACTGACAGCTGTTGCTGGCGGGACACTGTGGAACCAATCAGAAACCAGGAAGTAGAGGTGGGTGATGAGGGTGTTTGTAATTCAGGGAGGATGCAAATCAAGAGGAAGAGCCAGCTGAACCCGCTAAAAGATTGTATCTGCAGGATTCTACAGTCTGCAGATTCCATGATACATTAGATGTATTAGTGTTGGCCTATGTGGGACTTCCTGGGCTACTAGAAGTTTAGTAAACGGTGCAGTGTGCTAGCAGTCGCGGGAAGCTGTGTATACAAAAAAGGTCTCCTTGCTGGCTGTTTACTTCAATACAAGCTAGGAGGGCAGAGGTGACAGGTCATATTGGCGATGGAGCAGTGCTGGGTGGGACTTGATAGAATTCCCACAGAAAACTGAACTGTGCCTTAGTGTACCTTAGTGTAGCTCTTACCTATACCTAGTCCTTTGAAGTAGCTGTAATTAAACTTCTTCTTAACAAGCCTATTGATCCAGGTGTATTAGCCAACTACAGACCCATATCTAATCTCCCCTTTCTCTCTAACATCCTTGAGAAAGCAGTTGTGTGACTTTCTACACAACAATAGTTTATCTGAGGATATTCAGTCAGGATTTTGAGTGCATAATGGAGTGGAGACAACACTTGTGAGAGGTACAAATGACCTTCTAAGTGCATCGGACAAATGACCTCTCTGTGTACTACTGCTATATCACATCCTATCATCAGAGATTAGAGCAGTTAATTGGCATTAAAGGAACTGCACTAAACTGGTTCAAGTCCTGTTTAGTGTCTTTTTTCACTTGCATAATATTGCAAAACTCAGGTATATCCTGTTTCAAAAAGATGTAGAGTAGTTAGTCCGTGCATTTGAGACCTCTAGGCTGGACTATTGCAATTCATTATTATTAGGCTGCCCCAACAAGTCTCTCAAGATGATCCAAAACATGATTACTGACAGGAATTATGAAAGGATATATTTCTCCTGTGTTAAGCATTAGCCCCCTGTGAAATCCAGAGTAGAATTTAAAATCCTCCTCCTCACCTAATGGACAGGCACCATTGTTTACTCATAGCACCTTATTATCCCACTAGAACACTGCACTCCCAGAATGCTGGCTTACTGGTGGTTCTGCGAGTTTCTAAGTGTGCAATGGGAGGCAGCATATAACAAGCATATATAGACAAGCAACCATTCACACTCACATTCAGATCTACGGGCAATTTAACCTGCATCTCTTTGAACTGTATGTGAATGTGAGTGTGGGTGGGGGGGCTGTCGGATAACAATCTATAGTAGCAATCGGGCCACAAGGACACTGAATTTAAAAACATGTATAATGTCTAAGCTTGAATTCAAATAATTTACTGCATGACTCAAAGAAGGAAAATGCAAGATATTTGAGCTTTATTTATATCATTTTCAAATGTCTGTTTACTGTCTGGTATTTTGGTAAAATCACAACTACAGGAAGTTTGTCAAATTGTGCAGTTTAAGTTAAACATTATATTTTTCATTGGTGAAATCTATTGCATCACTCTAAATTGACATTTTATCATGTTTTCTTTTGTTGTTATTATCACAAACCAAAACACTTAGGTAAATACTGATGACATAATTCCTCTTAATTTTCCCTTTCTCAAACTTGCAGATTCCCTTTAATTTTCAACATGGTCTAGCCGAGCAATACACTACATCTGCTGATACAGCTAAAATAGTAAGATTATTACACTTCACCTTAAGAAAATGTGAACTTCACATCTCTTTCTCTTGGTTGATTTGGCTCACTGCATTACTGCAGTCTTGTAATGAGGAGATGCAGAGTTGCCTCCTAGTTAAGGGCAGACAGGACTTGGCAGCTGAAGTAGACTTGTTCATTATGCTTTTATTTACAGGGCCTTTAATCAACAAGCACCAAAAATGCATCACTCAACTGCTTTTTCCTTGTTATACCCCTTGGCCAAGCAAAGGCTTTTGTCTCACCCAGGCCAAAGGTAAAATTACAGTGAGACTACTGTAGTGTGTAGTTTAGCACAGTGAAAAGCCCAAAAGAGTTGTCCATCCTGGATTACTGTCTCACATGCTCTGGAGAGCTGCCCATAAAATCTGCATTTGACATGCCATAAAAATAAAGCTTGTTGTAGAATCAGCCATACACAGAGCTATAAAAGTGAGTTAAAAATGTTCAGACCTGTTGTGAGACCGCCAAACATGTTGATTCCAATCTTCCAAATCCTGTTAACTTCTTATAGACACTCAGTCCTCAAGTGTTTCTCCGATCTATGAGCTCCTCTGACTGTGTAACAGAGTTGTTTACTCCTACTGCTTAATTATTAATCACTTTGTTACTGAGACGGTCAAACTTCACTGGTAAGCTATAATCTCTTGGCAAAAGCTGACATACTTAATGTCATTTTAAAAGGGCTCCACAGTTTGTTACATATGTGGTTTGAATCCATATTTAATTGGTGAATGCTGCACTGTTCAATAATAACTGCAAAAAAGGCAATATGCTGGTCCTATATAGACTTGTATAGTTCTTAGTTTGGCATGTTGTTCACAGTGTCTAAATCTTCCATTAAGCTGTATACTCATTTAATCCTACAACAAAGAAGCATCCAAAAATCCAAAAGCCCTTTTTTGTTCACCTGTTCATTTCAGCAAGTCCCAATGTGGTTACTCCAGCATTCTATGGCAGTGAAACATGTGTGAGAGGCTGAAGTGCTTTAAACAGTGTCAGTTATGTACATATATACACACACACACACACACACACACACACACACATTTATTTATATATTTATTTCCACATTTTCACATTGATTTATTTCTGTATTTCTGCATCCCTTTTAGGTAAGCTCTATGAGGTCCTCTACCCCTACAGAAAGCAACTCCTCCTACGGACTGACAATTCTATTCTCACCTGGCTCTTCAACTTTAAGGGACCAGAAGGGCAGTTGGCCCAGTGGCTGGAGATTCTATAGGACTACAACTTTAAGATCCACCAGAGAGCCAGCCATCTTCAGTTGGACACAAACGCCATGTCACGACACCTTTGTAAGGAGGAGAAGTGCCAGTACTGCCATTCTGTTGAGGACCAGGACACAGAAGCCTCAGTGGTGGCGCGCGCTGCAGACCACCCCTTCACATGATGACAAACGTCCCCAGTTTTCATCGCCAGCAGCAGCTGCTTCTGTCAACAGTTTTCCCTTGAAAGCATCTCTCTGCATGAGTATATCCTTCTATGAGACACCAGACAGCTACAATATGTTTAAGTGGTAAAATCACTTTTTTAGTGCCTCTCCACTGCCGTTTCTCCACCAGCTTGGCTCGGCAGATGAGGTCTTAAGCTACTTAGATAGAGACTGTGGCTTTAAATTTAGGATTATCTTTTAAGCTACAAACTGATAACTAATAGGTGAAATTAATAATTGTAATTATTTACTGATCTAGTGTTATGCATCCAGGTTTACACAAATTACTGAACATCTGTCCTCCTCAGTCCAAAACTCTTCTGATGACCTAACAGTTGTCCATTTAACCACTTCTGCAATCTACCAGATTTTCTAAAGGGAATACTTCAGATAAAGCATAATGGTCTCTTATTATGTAGACGATATTTCCATTATATTCAGTGTTAAACCAACAAAAAGCATTGGATTTAAAGCTGAGCACTTAACATGTCCTGCTTCATGTAAATGTACATACCAGCGAAAACAGCTGTGCATGCACTTCAGGAGCATGCCAGTTTTTGGTGTGTTTGTATTCCTCAGCACGCCATACACAATTGTTCCCTAGCGGGTCTACATAAGTATGTCTGTCTTAAGTCTGTCTGAATGGTAGCATTCACTGATGCAGTTTAAATATAAACCAAAAACAAAAATTCTGTAAATTTCAAGATTCCTTCACAAAGACATTTTTAACCTCCTCATGGAATTAAACTGAGTATTGTTTTCAACAACTGAGATGAAATCAAGTGAACTAATTCAGGTTTTTTTTGTCATTTTCACAAGAACTTTATTACATGAACTCTTTTTACAACATATATTTAATCTTAGTTTTCTTCCTCCTCATAGTTTGGGTGGTCCAGCCAGCCTCCATCCCTCCATCTTGCCGACTTTTGTGAAGAAGGCCAGTGTTCCCAGACCCAGACACGCTGATGTACCAGTCATAGCACTATGGGCTGGGGAAGGACAAACACACAAACACACATAAACACACACAAACACACACACACACACACACACACACACACACACACACACAACACATAACATGGCTTCATTTAGCAAGCAGACCCAGAGGGTAATTGGTTGCATAGCAGTACTGGCACACTATTTGATGGTGTGTTGAAACATTTCCTAAACAAAACATCATGGCTTCAAAGACACAGATTGTGTGGACACAATGGAGGCTCGCTGAGCTCTGTCCCATAGACTTGCACTCACCAAGCTCTACCACTATCTGGATGTAAACACACTGGACATGATTTTCAGTGAGATACTTCTCACACGTTTTCATCTACTATCAACCATCATTTGCTCATGTCACAGATCTCACAAACTAAAGTAATATTCTAATCAATATAGACATCAAGTCTGTATCTGCTCTCTTGGCAAAGGTGCCTCTACCAAAGAAACTCATTAAAGAGCATCATGGAAATTCAACCAATGCAGGAGAGAGGGGAGAGAGAAATGGGGAAGGATATACAACAAAGGATGCTGGTTATATCATCAAGGTCACATGATTCCCAGTGTGTGCCAAACTAACTAGGGGTGTAACAATTCACATTTCAGTTCAGACCTTGATTTGTGAACCATGGTTCAGTTCATATCATGTAGCACTGCACAGGGCAGCACTGACTTAAAATGATGTATGCTTAGAAATTAGAAATGGTTTGTTCTGTACAACACTTTAATATTGTGAGGTGTATTGCAGTATCAAAAAAAAAAAAAAAAAAAACACTAAAACATATCCAACACTGTACCGTCTCCTCTCAAGCTAAACCCCATACAGCCATTGTTTTAGAGAACAAGTGAGTGAATCAGCTTCTGAATGATATGCTGCTCTGTAGTAGAGAACAGACAGCTGCACTGGAGAACAGGTAGCTGTGTTAATATGATACGTAGAATTTCTGAGGAGTCTGTCTGTTGTGTTACTGCAGCACAGAGCAAAATGGACACTCAGTGTATGAAATAAATATTGCCTTTTCTACTCAACCTCATGAGAATGACACATGTAACCATGGTAACTATACACAGCAATGATAGTGACACCTGTAGTCTCAAATTAGTTAGAACAAAAAATTTAAATGAAACAAAATGACAAAATTCAGAGAAATCAAATGATTACCATTTGACTAGAACTAATATACGGAAGATTAAAACTGAATCAAAGTAAGGTGGCAAAACTGGCATGGAGTGCATGAAGTGCACAGTGTTACAGCTCCATGGTGATGGTACAATGCATGCCTTCCACTGGCTACATAGCTCCTCACCTCCCTCAGTCAAAAATTTTAGCATCTCCCTGTGTGGATGGAAAGCAGAGTGCAAGGAAGAGACACAAGGATGGAGGAACTATATTCACCAAGTGAGACATCCTTGCTCAGTTAGTGTTATTTTGTAGAGGTGGCATTACTCATAATGCACAGCTACTCAACTGTCCTATAATGTCTACAAATAATTAAGCAACAATTTAAAACCTGGCACCTGATGACTGCTGCTACAATACTGGCCATAGATCTATTTCAGTGTCAGATTGTCACATCAAGAGACAATTAAAATGTGTTCATTAAAGTATGTATATGTTTATTACTTGAATGAATGGACATGACGGAAAAATGAAATCAGCCATGTTCTGGATAAAAACTACAGCCTCATTAGATTGTGAAAAGCAGCAGGTACAGTATGTCTGACGTTCTTTTGTTATTATTGCACTCATAATTATAACAGTCACAGTATGGCTGAATATTTTTCTTTAATGAGCCACTTGAATAGAAAATCAAAGAAGGAAAAAAGAAAAGCCTATAGACTCATGGATAAAAAAAGATGTGTGTTGAGTAACGTTGAGTGGTTTTTTGATTAAGTCATGATTCAGATTCTACACACATCATTTTTATTTTATAGTTATTGATGGATAACTATAGCACTACCTCTGGTGTTAGTCCAGTGGTAGTGCTCCACAGGAAGTTTTTATTTATAATGTTCTAATTAAGCAATATAATGTTCTAATCAAGCATTAATGCAGATGGCGCCGCACGAGTGGCAGCCTGTTGCGGCAGCTCTTGCGTACTGTTAAGTTTATTCCTCTCTATGTCCGTGTTCTTTAATTTTTAGCTGTTTTGTGTGTGGTTGTGTCCTTTTTGTTTTGTGCACTATGGGCCCCAGTGTCGCTGTTTTTGCCGTGGCCCTACTTGTGCTTTTTGTAGTTTTTGCAACCGCGTCTGGGGATACTGTACGCACCCATGGCCCTATGGTTTACACTAGGGATCAGCTGTTGGCGTTCTGCAACTCAGAGCTGCTGCCCCAAGAGAGGCCCGATGTTCCCTGCGAACTGCGCAGGAGGAGGTTTCATCTGCTGAGGGCGGACAGAACAACGGAGAGTGGCAAAAGGAAAGGAGGAGGTCTGGCTGTGTTTGTTAATGATAGATGGTGTAACTCTGGGCACATCACTATTAAAGAACGACTCTGCTGTAGGGACATTGAACTGTTGGCCGTTAGCATGAGGCCTTACTATCTGCAGAGGGAATTCTCACACGTTATCGTGATAGCAGCATATATTCCCCCCTCTGCTAACGCCAATCACGCCTCTCCGTCCTCCACTCTGCCCACTTTCACCCAGTATGTCACATGCCACACCAGAGACAATACCACCTTGGACCTGTTTTATGCCAACAGCAGGGAGGCATGTAACTCATCACCCCTCCCTCCCCTGGGAAGATCAGGCCACAATCTGGTTCATCTCCTGCCTGTGTACAGGACCCTTGTACACAGTCAACCAGCTGTCTCCTGTACAGTGAAAAGATGGTCCACCAAGACTGAACTGTGTGGACCGAGCTCAGTGACTCTCATGGGGAGGACATCGACAGCCTAACAGACTGCATAATGGACTATATCAACTTCTGTGTGGAGAACACTGTACCCACCAGGACTGTACGGTGTTTCTCAAACAACAAACCCTGGATTAATCCTGACATAAAGGCTCTCCTCAAGGAGAAAAAGAGGGCCTTTAGGTCAGGAAATAAGGAGGAGCTGAAGGCTGTGCAGAAGGAGCTGAGGAGGAAGATCAGAGAGGGAAGAACAGCTACAGAGGAAGATGGAGGCTGCCAGCACAATGACATCAGTGGAGTTTGGAGGCCTGGAAACCATCTCAAGCACAGGAAACGACCGCTAGACTGGGGACTCAGGAGGTGAATGACCTGAATCTGTTTTTCAATAGATTTGATTAGTCACCTGTCCCTCACTTAGTCACATCCCTGCTGCAACCACCCCATCTGCCCCCAGCACTTCAAGTTCTACCCCCTACCTCCACACTCCTGCCTGTGTTGAGCTCACAGCTACCCCCCTCACTGCTCCTCCTGCCAAACACCACCCCTCCAGCACCTGAGCACTTCCAACACACAGCCCTCCCTGCTCCAATCTGGTCCTCACAACAACCCAGGTGAGAGATGGCTCAGAGGATCAGGGCAAGAAAGGCTACGGTCCAGATTTGCATCAGCTCCAGGCTCCCAAGTCCAGTAGACCAGCTGTGTGAGATCGTGAGCACCCTTCAACACGAGCTTGAGGTTGGGGAGAGTCCCACAGCTGTAATCTTGTTAAATGCGCTGGGTGAGGCAGCACCCCGGCGACTCTGGCCAGCTACAGCTGTGGCGCTTGACATCCCACCTGATGAAGACCCTGGAGTGGTTGATTCTCAGCCGTGACAGCCAATGATGGCGCGCTGTCTACCAGCCTGGTATCGGGGTGGATGATGATCACCTCTCCACAGAGCCTCTCTCATCTGGATAACCTGGAGCACTGTGAGAACTATGTTTTGATTTCTCCAGTGTTGTCACACAGCCCACACTCCTGAGGGACAAGCTGGAACTCATGGGGTGACCAGTATCCACACTCTGGATACTGGATTACCTCACCAACCGACCGCAGTATGTAGACATCGGGATTACCAATGACATGGTGGTCAGCAATGAGGAACGGGTCCTGGCTCCATTCCTTTCACCTCTGCACTGCAGACTTCCAATACAACTCACCACACTGCAGTTCCTCTGACTCAGAAGTCATGGTTTATATCACAAATGAGGATGAGGTGGTGGGCGAGAGGACACAAGCTCCACCCATGCAGGACAGTTTGACAGCACTGGAGCAGCTCCTTCTCAGTGATAGGCTGCTTCACCCAAAGTGTGTGAAAGAGAGGTATCGAGATCCTTCCTTCCGCTGCTGTCAGACTCTATAACCAGTGACTGCCTCCTAATACACCACATACTACATATATCACTAGGTTTCTGCACTTTTAATTAATCCAAAATAGCTGCTATCAGTCATTCATTGTGTAATTTCCATTTTCAAAATCTGTATTTAGTTCTACTCTTCTCTCGTCTCTATGTATAAAGTCCTGTGTATATTGCTCTTCTGTTATATTTTTTATTACATTGTCATGTTTATACTGTTGTGTATATTTTTTATAGCCTTAACTTGTTGTTTCAATCACTTGCTGCGAATAATGTAAATTTCCCATTGTGGACTGTTAATAAAGGATTATCTTATCTGACTACTATTGCAGTGCCTGTACTATCACACTACCATCAAATATAATCAAAGGGGTGATGATGTCTGATATAGGATACGCCAGGTGTTCCCAAGGCTGACCATCAAGAGCCTCTTCAGCAGCTGGGAACATCCTCAGGGATAACTATCATGGATTGTGCCATGAGGGAGGAGCGGAGATGCACTGCATGAGAAGGCGGCACATAATATTTTCCCCTCTGCTGTATGATACTTCACTTCAGCCCCTGTGAAGATCCCGAGGAAGCCCCAATGAAGTAATTCAGTGGTCATCTGGAGCTCACGAGCCTGAGTAGACTGATAATGCTGATGCCAAAGATGTATTCCATGGTGGCTGCTGATAAAACACAGACATCGGTAGCATTAATAAATTCCTGGATGCAATTAATCAGAGCAGCCCAGGAATTAGTACTGTCAAGTTTGAGTCAGTTTGGACATCCGGAGAGAGTGACATGACCACTCAACCCAAAGCTGTACTCCAACCCTTTAGATGTGTGAAACAAAACAATGAGGTTGAAGGCTTTACTTCAGCCGACAATGTAGCAGGATAATACAAATGTTAGAGCCAAAACAACCCAGAGGTTTATATTGAGGGCAGGACTTTTATATATAAATGTAACCTCATTACATTCCAAGCCCTTGCCAAATGAGTTTTCAAAATGCTGACGATCAGCACAAAACCCTCTGATCCCAGTATACCAGTTTCAAATCCGGTGCTCAGGAGATAATCTCTAATCAAGTTAATTGTAGCAGAGGTCATCGATTGGCCAACAGGCTAAAGAGGAACAACTGAGTAAACAAGTGCGAGACTATTGTAACTAGAGCACTGGTGGAGGCGTTAGGCAGAAACAGAGTGAAGTTTCTACCGCTTTTGTATAAAATAACTAGGTTTAGAGTAAGGTTTAAGAAGTTTAAAGTAAGTCTTTCATAAGTTGAAATACACAACAATAAAGACAATATGGAGAATTAAACAATGACATGAAAAATTTATTCCTGTTGTAGAAGGGGAGAATAAAACCATACTGCAGGTTACGATGAATAAATGAGTGGTCAAGTCACTACCATCTGAATTAATCGATTTGAATCAGCTATCACCAGAAACATAAACCGCATAGTGGCTCAAGCAATGGTGATGACAACCAATCATTATAATAACAGCCCTAGAAGGCCAGGATACATCTTTTGCTTGCCATATTTACCAGGCACGTTTATTATACCAACTTAAGAGTTGACACGAATCAAGATTTTATCCTCCCAACACAGAAGTTAAACAGACTGATTACAGACATTACTGAGAAAACCAAATATTAATAACTGATAACTGGATATTTATTGCCGATCAATATACTCATGTTTTAATGGTCAATCTTGTATTGCTTAGTTGATGCGGTAGGAGAAATCTGTTTCACTTTCACTTCACATGTGACTTCCAGTTGGTGACTGCACAATCACAAATATTACTTGTAGATTTTTGAATGAGAGTATGAAAATTTACCACGGTAACAGAAGGTAATTGGTAGTCTTCAGAAAGTGCTAGTGCAGAATCAGGCTGAATGCTGACAATGTGATAGCCAAACCAGGCCTGGCAGAGAAACATACCCTGAACCAACGAGTCACACGGCTGAGTACGAATCTTCTTACAAAGACTCACGCTGAGTGAGTAAGAAAGTTACAGGTCTCAGAGTTGTTATAATTTTTGACTTGCATTGTTTGCATTTCAGATATGTCCTGATTTTGTTAATTTTATATTGTCATTTGTTCAGCCAAATGTGCTCTGTTTGTGTTACCAACATCCACATTTTGCTATTTATTGAATAAAATATATGACAAGACATATTTTTGTCATAACTGTGACAGATACATTTTGTGTTACATTTAATATTAAATACTACCTCAAACCAGGAAGTAATATTAAGATAACTATTCATATGCATAAAGATAACTGATTAATACCAAGCTGTGCAAACAAACAAAAAAGAAAGTAAACTAAATCAAAAGTTAAATGAGAAAGTTCGTATAAACGGTGCTACCAGTAGAAAAGTTTACTCAAGTATATTCTATCAGCCATTACCGGTGACGAAGTGGTCAATATTGATCTGTTATAACACAGTAGCCTCTGTTGAAGAATTTTTGGTCTCGACATTCATTTGACGTTATTTTAAACACGGGGCATCACCCACCCAAATATTTCCACAAACCGCCACACGCCTAATGGCAACAACACTCCCTCACGTCAGCCCTGCTGCAGGACAATGTTCCCACCACACCACAAAACTGCTCAGAAATGTCTCCAGATCACGAGAAAGAGCCAAAGCAAGACCCAGCTCCAAACTCCCAGATCCCAATCTGAATCAGTACCTGACCTGTCGATTACTTGGGTATAGGGTCCTCATCAAAAACAGCTCGACCCTGGGCTTGGCAGGGATCTCTCCTGTAGTGTCTGGCACTGGACATTGGCAGCAGATCCTCGGTCCTGGGTTGTGGGATGGGGCCCATGGATCTGACTGTTCTGGATCATACCATAATGCTGGGTCAGATACTGGGAGCCTGGAGGCCAGGTCAACACATTGGGCCTCTTTTGTCATATTTCTGGAGGACATTTGGAGCCATTTTTGTGGTGTGGAGATTACAGGTGCATCTCAAAAATTAGAATACCGCAAAAGTAAAATATTTTTTGCCAGTTAATCTGAAAGTGGAATTGCATATATTCAGACCCATTACATGTAAACCAAAACGTTTCAAGCATTTTTATTTAAATGTTGATACTGATTAATTCAGCTAAGAAAACAAGAATGGTCTCAAAATATTAGAATCTCTATCGTTTACAAATTATTTATAGTAGAAATACCATGAATCTCGTCTGTTAGTAGACAATAAATCCAGCAATCATGGGGAAGACTGTTAATTTAACAGCTGTCCAGAAGACTCATTGACACCTCCACAAGGAGGGTATGGCACAGAAGATCATCGCTGAAAGAGTTGGCTGTTAGCAGACTGCTGTATCAAAGCATATTCATGGAAAGTTGACTGGAAGGTGCGCAGGAAAAGGCACAAGCAACAGGGATGACTCACAGCCTTGAAAAGATACCAACAAGGCTGATTCAAGAACAAGGCATGGACTGTAGCTGGAGTCAGTGCACTGCAGCGCCCACATAGATTTGTCCAGGAAATGGGCCACAAGTGTCCCATTCCCTGTGTCGTCACTTGAACCAGAGACAATGCTGCCAGAAGGCCTTACCTGGCCATGATAGGTGTTGACTGGACTGTTGTTTCAGTGATCCAAAGTCCTCTTTTCAGATTAAACTTGTATTCTTATCGGAACTGCGTCCCAGTCTGAGGATGATGGACAGGCACAGAATCCCCAGTTGCTCTGCCCAGTGTGAAGTTTCACAGTCAGTGGTGATTTGGGGTGCTATGTCATCTGTTGGTGTTGGTCCACTGTGTTTTATCAGGTCCAAAGTCAATGTAGCCAGTCACAGATCTTAGAGTATCATGCCCGGGCCTGCTGAAGAGCCTTTATGGAGATGCTGATTTTCCAGCAGGACCTGGCACCTGCCTGCGCCAAAACTATCTGTTACTGGTTTGTTGACCAGTATTATTGAAGTGATTGGCCACCAACTTGCTCTTGACTTGAAGCCCATAGAGAATCTATGGGGGTATTGCCGAGAGGAGGATGAGAGACACTCAGACCTAACAATACAGAGATTGTTGAAGGTCATGCATTAAAGAATTCCAGCAGTGCCACAGGCTGATCGCTTCCATGCCATGCCGCATTGATGCAGTAATTTCAGAAAAGGAGATCTAACGAATATTGAGAGTATAAATGAAATACACTTTTCAAAAGTGTGACATTTCCTGCATTATAAATCCTTTTTCTGATTGGATCCATGAAATATTCTAATATTTTGAGATACTTCATTTTTGATTTTCATGAGCTATAAATCAATCATCAAAATTAAAACAAAAAAAGGCTTGACATATTTTACTTTGTGTGTAATGAACCCAGAATATAAGTTACACTTTTTGGAATTAAATTACAGACAAAATGAAATTTTCCACGGTATTCAAATTTGAGATGCACTCGTATCCTGCAGGGGAGGCTCCTGACAGTGGGCAAATGTTGTTGCTAGGGGTGTGTACTATTTGTGATGATATTTAGTGGTGTACATGACAAAGTAACGTCCAAATGAATGTCAGGGACCAAAGGTCTTCGTACATTGTGTTATTACAAGATGATCAATGTTGTTCACTTCATCCACCAGTATTGCAGCATGTTATGGCTGCTCATGTAAGAGTTCTTACCATAGCAAGAAAAAATGAACCCTTTGAATTATCTGTTTTTCTCATTTTATTGGTCCTAAAATGTCATCTGACCTTTATCTAAGTCACAAGCATAGATAAACAATGTGTCAAGCAACAGCACACAAACAATTTTAACTTCCATGTCTGTGGCTTGAATATACCTATTACACGCTCAGAAAAGGTGACAAAGAAACTCCTTGATTTAGTGACTGCTCAAACAGCCTTTTGGCAGAAGGCCAACTCAAACAAGCTCCTCCAGTAGCTGCTTGCTCAGGGAGGAATTTTGGACCAAGCACAGAACTGCTTGGCTTGCCCATATTCTCAGGATGTTTGCTTTGAACAGCTTCTATTGAGTTAAAGTCTTTATTTGGAAGTCATTCTGCAGCGGATTTACCTAATGTTTAGGCCATTGTCCTGCTGTATCACCCAAGCGCTCATTGAGCTTCAGCTGGTGGATACACAGATAATATCCTGTAAGTTACCTTTATACCCTTGGGAATTAATTCTTCTCAAATCATGGTGAGCTTCCTCCAGGCCCAGAGGCAGCAAAGCTCCAACTTGATGCTCCTCCACTGTACTTCATCGCTGGGATGATGTTTCTGTTGGCACTTCTTTACATCATACGTAGTGCTGTATGTTCTTCCCAAACAAATCAACCTTTTTCTCAGTCAACACTGGACATGTATGTCAACATGCCTTTTGAGAAATTGGGTTATTCTGTCACATTTTCATATGTTTCTTCACTTACTGAATATTGCAAAATGCTATCATGTCTTGTTTTATTCTTTAACATCTTCATGTCCATTAATGGTAGACACCGCATATTACACAAAAGTTACTCACCAGTTTGAAGGAAAAAATAACTGATATTATATGGGTGGAAAAATCAACATCAGACAAACTTTGTAACTAACACCTTGAGACGGAACTGTAACCACTTTCTCGATTCTGTCTGATTTGACAGTGAACGACCAAGCACAACTCATGGTTAGGAGCAACAAACGTACCATTTTTGTATATTCATTACTCAGGCCTAAGAAAATATCGACTGCAAAAAATCAGTGAACTATGTTAGCAAACGAAACAAAATTAGTTTAGCTTAGTGTTTGTTATTATCCGAAAGCAACCAAACTAATCCCAATAACCTATGTTAGCTCAAACGTGTTGGCAACGCATAGTTAGTTTGTTTCACGGCCCATAAGTAATAATCTGTATGTATAGCTTATAAGATTCGGGAATTATTTTATCAACGACATTTACCCAAAGCTGGGGCTCAGTTTGGTAGTGATCCATGTTTTTTCGATGCAGTCCGTGCCCTGGTATAATCCCAGTACCCCATTTTGAATTTAGCAAGGACACTTGAAACGGAAATCTCAAGTGAGAAATTTTTCCTTCTTCTTCTAGGGGTTTTAGTTTGGTACTGTGAGCGGTACAGTGCCATCTTCTGGAGTTTGTCTAGTACTCAATAGAAAGCTGGCCAGTCATCTCCCACCCTGTGCCCTGTCACCACTCCAGTATACTCAACGCCTGCCCCGTTAGTCTAATCTTTCATTTCTTCCATCATGTCCTTTCTTTCTGCTACATATTTCCTGGAAGCAACAAGGTATGATGTGCTCTGCAGTCTCTACACTGGCAATGGTCAAAAAGCCAGGATGTTACCTCTATCGTGTCACCCTTAGACCTGAAGGGTTAAGTGTACTGTAAAGATTACTGTGTCCTACCATCCCATCATGACTATCTCCTCCTTTTCTACTTCCTTCTACTTCTCACAATATCAACTCTATTTAAAATGGTATACTAATGTCTTCCTCATGTTCACTAGATCTCAGTGCTGCTACATTTTGTTGATTTTCACACAGCGCACCTCCTTCTGATTTCAACAGACTACTATTTATGTCTCTGTTCCCTTTCAAACAGCTTGCTTGCCAGTTTGTCCACTTTATTACCTTCACTTAAGGTATGAGCAGGAACTCAAATTAATATTACCAGTGCCTTGTTTCACTATGTGTGTATTTAGCATTATTTCATAAAGTAAACCTGAGATTATTGGCCATAACGGACATGAGACTGTACAGGCAGAGACTGAATTACTTCCAAATATTGTTTAATGAGTTTTGAAATAAATCATTCTAAAGTTAATCAAAATGCCCAGTATACATTACAATTTGAAGTCTGTCTGTATTATTTTCACCTTCAGCTCTGTAATTACATCCAGCTCATACACAGAGATTTTGTTGACCTATATGTCAATTCTTCCACTCCTGTAAGACATCTCATGATTCATCACTTTTTACATGTATCTCCACATTTCTAATATAAGCTCCTTCCATGTTACTCTTCAGCTAAAACATTCTTGTTCCAAGTCCTCACATTTTAACCTGACTGATAATATTTTCCATTTTCTTACTATATGCTCCATATTAATCCTCTTTTCTACAGAGCCCAATCATCTGCAAACAGCAATTTTCTACATCCATTGGTTTATTTATGAATAAATCATTTATCATCACAGAAAATAAAGTGCGATTTCTACCACACTCACCTGTTCCATTCTTTGTTTTGTGGTCTGTTAACATCCTATAAATGTACCTCGTACCCAGACATATTGCTAACAAGTCCCAATGTCTGCAAATCTACAGTCAGTGTTGTTTAATCAGAAACTCAAGCCAAAAAGTTTTTTTTTTTAAAAACAGCAACCAATTTATTGTACATTACCATCACCTCCACTCACTGAGTGTGAAGCAGATGTGGACTAAACCAGAAACAAACAAACTTCTTCCCCCAGACATACTAGCCAACTACAGACCTATATCTAACCTCCTTTTCTTTCTAAGATCCTGAGAAAGTAGTTGCAAAAACAGCTGTTAATTATCTATAAAGATAATAGTTTATTTGAGGATTTTCAGTCAGGATTTAAGTTGTATCACAGCATGAGACAGCAATTTGTAAAAGTTGGCTAAATGATCCTTTTACTGCATCAGACAACGGACTTGTTTCTGTACTTGTCTTGTTAGATCTCAGTCCTGCTTTTGATAATGTATTGATATCACATCCTTTACACTGGAGCATTTTATCACATTAGTTGAAGTGTATTAACTGGCTTTTAAGTCCTATCTATCTGATGGCTTCACTTCAGCATACACCTCTATGTGCACAAAGAACATGAGTTACACAAGGGTCAGTGCTTGACCAATTCTCCTCACCTTGTATATGCTTCCTTGGCAATATTATTAACAGGAATCACTCCAACTTCATTGTACGTAGATGATACACAGCTTATCTGTCAACAGCTTGAGGCAAACTTCAGATGCCTTAGGATTACTAAAACCTTGACAAGTATTTTTTTTTTTTTTACTATTGAACTCAGATGTTCTAAGTCACTGTAATTGGTCCTCAACACGCCACAACACATTTTCTAATGATGTAGTTCCTAGACTTATTGTCCTGGCCCCAGCTCCACTGCAAAGAATCTGGGAGTCATCTTTTGATCAGGATATGTCCTTTAGCTTCCACATATAAAAACAAACTTCTAGGACTGCCTTTTCACCTGCGTAATATCACTAAATTAGACATTTTTCTGTCCCAGATGAAAACTAGTCCATGCATTTGTTACTTCCAGGTTGACTACTGCAATTCCACACATTGTACAAGGCTGCCCCAACAAGTCTCTGAAGACTCTAGCTGATTCCAAAAATTTGCCGCAGCACAATTATTGACAGGAACTAGAAAAGAGACCATATTTCTCCTGTGTTAGCCTCCGCATTGGCTCCCAGTCAACCAGAATAGAATTCAAAATCATTCCCTCACTCATGTGCCCTTAATGGTCAGGCCCATCTACCTTAAAGACTTATAGTTCCTTTATAATCCCACTAGGACATCATACCCTAGAATGCTGTTTACTGCGGTTTCTAAAAAGTAGAATGGAGGCAGAGCCTAGCTAGGTAGAGCAATCGTCAACAATCAGAAGGTCGGGTGGTTCGATCTGCCTCCTAGTTGCATGCCGGAAGTATCTCTTGGGTACTGATCTCTTAAATTGCCTCCGGCGTCATCGGTGTGTGAATGTGTGTGTATGTGCTAGAAAGTACCAATGATATAGAACAAAAGGTATGAATGTGTGAATGGGTGAATGTGATCTGGTGTGAAGCGCTTGAGTGGTCGAAGACTAGAAAAGCTTATATAAGCACACAGTCCACTCTACTGTGGAACCTTTCTCCTCAATTTCCCGGTCCAGAAGGCAGACACCTCCGTACCTTAAGAGTCGGCTTAAAACTTTCCCTTTGATACAAAGCTTATAGTTAGGGTTGGCTCATTGAACCATCCCTAGTTATGCTGCACTGGCCTAGACTGCTAGGGAATTTCTATGACACATCAAGCTTTTTGTCTCTTCGCTCAGTATGGATTCATATCCTATGTTATATGTTACTAACTCAATATCCCCCTCCTTTCCCATAGTATTGTGCCTTCCGCCTCTCTCTTCTCTCTGTCACTTTCTGCAGGTATTTCTGCTCTGATTGTGCTTTGCTCATGGTGATCCACAATCTCTCTCTGTAAATACCCATATTTTAAAGAGCAGGTCCAGACCCACTCTCATACGAAAAGTGCCTTGAGATGACTTTGTCAGATTCGCACTATATAAACTAAATTGAACTGATGTTGCACTCAAATGGATAATGATCTACTTCTGATAACTGGTGCATACTTTATGCATCCTATAATTGTCTCCCTCATATCGCATGACCACAGCAGTACTTTATGTACACAGCAGTTTCTTAATACCAGGAGAATACAGAGAATTCAGTAAAAGCAATTCAATTTGTTAAAGTTGTTACTAAGACAAGTTCACCAGCAATATTTTTGAATAGATGGTTTATTAACATGTCAAGTATAAGAGCAGAAAGATGAGAAGTTGGCTACATTCTGCTAACAGTGAAAATTTACTGCCTCTTATTTAATGGCCTATCAATTAGGTCATGTAGCCCTTAACAAAAGAAAAATTATTAGTGATTATCCAAAACAATTAATCACATGGATACACAGCTTTAAAGCAACTTATTAAGCTGGCTAGCTTGGCTTTATTAGGTTATTACATTTTTAGAGGTAACCCTAGAGAGAGTTTACTCTTGTTTACCTGGTGTTCAGTGCGTCACTCCTACCATTTCACGGGATGCAGCTCAGTCGTGCTTACTTCACATTACAAAGAAGCCATTTCTTTTTCCAGAAGTGGCTGTATCAGCTCAAGTCGCCTCATAGTGACTGCTGTCTCTTTATTGATCTTCTTGACTTCTTTTTTTCGTCGGTGCTCTTCGTTGCCCTTCTTTCAGAGAGGACAGATTCACTGGCATCTGTCATAACACAAAGAGACACTATTAACTTTCATAAAGCATGAAATATGAATTAATGTCTCATGGACTAATCACTATAGCACTAGTGCACCTTACATTATCTTGAGCAAGGAAATTAAGAGATTGGTAACGTATTATTAGTTGCTGCATTAGTGGTTGTTATACATAAAGAGCAGGATGTTGTAAAAAAATGTGCAAAATGAAGTTATCTAAATAAATATTTGTTTATTCATTATGGTGAGCACTCAGACAACCAGTAGACAATAGATATATTAATCCTCTGTGGTTTGCAGAGCTTTGTTAATCTGAGCAAGTAAACCCAGATGACAGAGATGACTGTGGGTTTGGCTTGGAGACTTAGATTTATAAGAGACCCATTTAATGACTAAAAATTTAAACATATCAGCTGTCAATTTTGCCTACTGTTGCGCACCAAATTTAGGAAAATGCTTAGATTTGAATTGTGGCTGATGGCATGCTTCTCTTGTTTTAGTGGCATATGGCAATTCTTAATGATGTGTCACTGATTTGTTTGACTGGCCTTCCACACTTATTAACACTGTCACTCATCTTCAACTATCATATAACACTTCGTACAAGCATATATCGATTCTTACTGACATATGCCACTGCTTGTTGCGATATACTGATGCACTGAGCAAATGATAAATGGCTTATCACTCTATTTCAGTGGAGGATACAGTGGTGCTTGAAAGTTTGTGAAGTGTTTAGAATTTTTTGTATTTCTTCATAAATATGACCTAAAACTGTCCTAAAAGTAGATAAAGAGAACCCAATTATACAAATGAGACAAAAATAATACACTTGATCATTTATTTTCTGAGGAAAATGATCCAATATTACATATCTGTGATTGGCATAAGTATGTGAACCCTGCAGATCAGCTTGGAGAAACTTTAGCCCATTTCCCCGAACAGAACAGCTTCAATTCTGGGATGCTGGTGGATTGGATTCAGATCAGGACTTTGACTTGGCCATTCTAAAACATGAACTTTATTCTTCTATAACCATTCTTTGGTAGAACGACTTCTGTGCTTTGGGTCATTGTCTTGCTGCATGACCCACTTTCTCTAGAGATTCAGTTTATGGACAGATGTCCTAACATTTTGCTTTAGAATTCACTGGTATGAATCAGAACTCATTAATCCCTCAATGATGGCAAGCTGTCCTGGCACAGATGTAGCAAAACAGGCCCAAACCATGATACTACCACCACTATGTTTCACAGATGGGATAAGGCTCTTATGTTGGAATGCAGAGTTTTCCTTTCTCCAAACATAACCATTCTCATTTAAACCAAAAAGGTCTATTGTGGTTTCATCCGTACACAAAACATTTTTCCAATAGCCTTCTGGCTTGATCTTTAGCAAACTGCAGATGGGAAGGAATGTTCTTTTTGGAGAGCAGTGGCTTTCTCCTTGCAACCCTGCCATATACACTGCTGTTGTTCAGTTTTCTCCTGATGGTGGATTCATTAATATTAGCCAATGTGAGATAGGCCTTTAGTTGCTTAGAAGTTACCCGTTTCCTCTGTGACCTCACCGACTATTACATGCATTGCTCTTAGAGTGATCTTCGTCGGTCAGCCCTCCTGGGGAGGGTAACAATGGTCTTGAACTTCCTCCATTTGTACACAATCTGTCTGACTGTGGATTGGTGAAGTCCAAACTCTTTAGACATGGTTTTATAACCTTTTCCAGCCTGATGAGCAGAGACAACTCTGAGGGCCTAAGAAATCTTTGATTGTGCCATGATACGCTTCCATAAACATATGTTGTGAAGATCAGACTTTGATAAATCCCTGTTCTTTAAATAAAACAGGGCACCCACTCACACCTGACTGCAAGGGCGCCAGAAATAGGGGGGCCAAGCAGCCATCCTGCCACCATCCCCCACCCACCCTTTTTATGCCCCTGACCGACATTCTTTATGAGTCACATGACTGTATTACCACTTCAATCTTTCCTGTCCACTCTAAGACATGGGGTAAAATGGAGCAGTCAAGCATAATACAAGAAAAATATTTAAATTTTTAATTCAATTAAAGAGGACATTGTGTATCAAGGGGGGCTGTCAGCAGCCAGGTGCAGATATTCAGATTGCAGGGGAAAGGGAGAGAGATCCACGGCTCCATGTCAGTTCACCGCTGGAGATGACTTGCAAGGTTCCAAAACCCCCAGTCTGTCTGTTTCACATCAGCAGATTTATTTTGTAGCTCTGTCAATGGCATTGTGTGGAGAAATGACTCAGGTGTGCAGTTTACAACAATGAGATGTGGTGTTTGACAGAAGCATTGTTGCACATTAAGGATATTCAGGATTACAGCAGGTTAGGTGCGTTTACAGTCCATCAGCCTCCCTAGTGCCAAAAGCAAAGTTTGTCATTTCACTGACGTACGTGTGTGGTTTCACTTAAATCTGTGTGATATGAAATCGACAGCGTTTTAAAGTCATGCAGCCAAATTAGACTAAAATGTTTGAAATGACATAAAGAGCAGGACTTGATGCTTTAGCCTTCTGATAATTCATTTGTGTCTACAAGCTGCTGGTGGTGATGTCATCTAGTTTGCACACACTGTAATTAACACTGCATGCTTAGAAGTACAGGCTTCTCTGTGGCTCTCGTTCAGCTGAGTATCTAGAGCCCTGTGCAGCAGGTGAGAGAAGCGCTTTCCCCCGCTCCCTCTGTTACCTGTACGCCACATTGCACAGTCCCCCGCAGAGCTGCTACAGGTGTGTGAGCTCAGAGGGGAGCCGTGCATAAAGCTCCAAATATTCAAAAAGTAAAGAAGTGGATCTGTTTCTCAGAGTGGGCTGTTTCTGGCCCCTCCACTTCGGATGTAAATCCAGCGCCCTTGCCTGATTGTCATCCAACTGATTGAAAACACCTGATTCTATTTGCACCTTCAAATTAACTGCTAATCCTAGAGGTTCACATACTTTTGCCACTCACAGATATGAAATACAGGATAATTTTCCACAATAAACTAATTATGATCAAGTATAATATTTTTGGTCTCATTTATTTAACTGATATCTCTTTCTCTACTTTTAAGACTTCTGTGAAAATCTAATGATGTTTTATGTCATATTTATGCAGCACTAGAATAGAATAGAAAAATTCTAGAGGGTTCACAAACTTGCACCACTGTCCACTGGTAAGCAGATAAACACTGCAAGCAATCAGCCATTTTTCAATTTATGGAAGCGCAATACTAAAATCACTGGAGTCCCCTTTAAAGGCTGTCATAACACAGAGTTTCATTTACTGCACCTGCTAAAATGAAGACAGCTAGCACTGTCTATCACTGTGACTGTATATTCTCAGGCTGATCCAGATCCTGATGAAATTTAAAAAATAAAAACTTCTATTACTCTATTTAAATCGCATGAAAAATAAAATAAAGGCCATGTTGAAAAATGGGTTATATATTACAAAAAGAAATATTTACATTTTTCACACATGAGCGGTTATCAAAACGCACTGTATGGAAACAGAGAGTGGAGGGGATAATGTACTAACCATGAGGATGCGTCTAGGTTCTTTGTATCTGATGTTTACTGTAGATCCATCAGGCCGGACCAGCATTACAGGGTACAGTCTCTCATACCTCTGCCGACCACAGCGCACAACTGACGTCCTGTTGGAGTTGAGCTGAGTAATTTGAGAATGGAAAAGTTCATTAACCATGATGTGTCTTTTTATAATGAGAGGTAACTTGTCCACAGGGCAAACACACCTGCACGTACGTACACACGCACACGCACACGCACACACGACCACCATTTCCACACACACAAGAAATGTTCTGTAAATGTGGGGTGTCCCACTGAAAAACACGGTTAATGGAGATTTATCACGGTTTCCTTCATGTACAGATTAACCGCAGTTTAAGTCACTTGTGTTTTTTGACATGCGCAATTCAATATTATACAATAAGGAATTCAACTTCAGAGTTAAGCCAGACCCGGCGTGATCCCTCCTCTCCATTCATTCACAGAATTTTGACAGCAAACTGACACGAGTCCCACTTATCATTACTCTTATGAGTGAGTATGCATTTCCAAATATTGTTCTGCGAGTCTCACCATGACAGCAGCCTTTGTGGAGCACGAAGCTTCATTAAAAACATGTTCGCCGTTATTATTCGTCGAACAGAACCTGTTTGTTAGTCGTCGGACATGCAGTCAGATGGTGGTGCATTTACCCCTCACAGGAAGCACTCACCTCGAAGGTCACACATGAGTTTACAGACTAAATGTCCCACTGAAACAATGTACAGCACAGACGTTCCGATGTTACGTTTAGATTTTTTGGTGTTTGACTCGGCGGTTTGCAGAAACTTAAAGTGATGGGGTAAAAAAAGGCTTTCAAGCACAGTCACAAGGTAACAATCACATTAAAAGTGCTTCACTGTTTCGCAATTAGAGGTGGGCAGATCGATCCTAATATCAATAGTATGGACACATCGCAAAGTAGACATGTCTGTGCAAACCATCCAGGGTGCAAACACTGCTCCTATTACATCTTGCATGCACACTTTTTGGTCCTCCGCTGCTGTGTATTGTCGTCGTGCCATCACGTGACCCAGCGGTGCCGAGCAGACACTTGAAATCTGTCGTTTTTCAGGGCAACACAGCGCTGACAACGTTTGCCCAGGATTAAATGAAGCACCGATGAATGGGGTGTAACTGACCAAGTTCAGGCTGGAATCACAGAAAATGGTGCCAATGGTTGGTGCTGTGCACAAAGCAGGTTGGGCTCATTATCCATGTTTTGCACAAACCTTAAATTTAATGGTAGAAGACTCAAAGAAATTCAGAAACAACTGAAGTTTCCAGAACACAAAAGAAAGACTATTTGAGCAGAAGTAAGCTGTCACCACAGTCCTCTTCTTGGAAAGAGCTCACTGTGCTTAGGTGAGGAGATTGGTCCATGATCAGTCTCTCCATCTACACCTTTTTTTTCTTTCTTTAAGCCAGAGAGGAGGTGAAATGAAAATGAGAAATTTTGTTTTATTATATAATTGTTTCTGAACAAAAACTTTGGACTGAAAGGGAGAAGAATTTACGGTTTTAAATATTCATTGTTATCCAATTTTGTGCAGATTTCATGTTTGCAAATTCAGTTCAATACAGTAATAAAAAATATATTTTTTTTAAAATTTTATTTTACAGTTTTTCTGAATTGCCAAAACACTAAACCCCATTTTCTAAACTTAACTGTCAACTACCAAAATAACTTCATCAAATCAATCACACAGTTGGCAAAACTTTAAACACCAGGGTGATACTAACCTCAGGGTTGGACTACAAAAATACATCATCCCCTCTTAAGTACCACCCCACATTTGGAAGACCCAATCAATATTAGGTACGTCCTAGATTGACTTTGCCTGATTTGATGGTCAATGTGAACTGCTGGTGACTACTGAGGTAGAGTATAAAAAGACTGCAGTCAAGTTGGACACATTCTAGACACTTTTCGTAGTGTGACTGAGCTCACGACAGCGACTGATCTCTAGGCAGTTGTCTTTTACCAGTTGTTCTTGCATTTCATCAAGTATATCCAATTAATTGTGGAAAACCTGCATAGCTGTTCTGCTTTTTTTTTCTTTTAAAAAAAAATTGATTAAAAAAAAAAAGAATATTCCCTACAATATGTCAGACTGATTTGTAAATGTATATACACACTGTTTACTCAGCCAAAGACATGTTGTTCTAAACATTTCAGGCTGGAAAAGTATGAAGAAGAAAAATAAACGTTTGAAAACATCTAGGGTGATGTGTCCAGGTGTATGGGGCAAAAGATACAGGCATCTTACTCCTGCAAGGCAATCAGAATCAGTATCAGAATACTTTATTGTCATTGCACTAAGAGAAGTACAACAAGATTTGCTGTACATTTCTAACAACAATGTGAACACACACACACACACACCATAGTACAATAGTTCAGTTCTTAGACTATCATAGTGGCAGTAGAAGGGAGGTGTCACAGCTCCCCTGTGACCACCTGTATCTCCTAGTGTTTCCTGTGTCTGTAGCTCCCTGTCTGTTTCCTCCTTGTGTCTCCTCCCTTGTCCTTGTCCACACCATGCATTCACCTGCAAGCCTCCTGACATCCTCCACCATCATCTCCTTCTTATACCATCTTCCTTATTTACAATAAAAGCCCAATTCAGTGATTACTCTGGGGAAAAAACAATTTTGGCCTGATTTATTTTCAGCTTCTGTGCAATTCAAATAGCAGAGCAGTTGTAGAAGTCCATGAGCAGCTCTGCTCACAGGTTAGTTTTCTTGAGCGTCCTTAGGAAATAAAGCCTCTGTTGAGTCTTTTATATCAGAGAAGTGGAGTTGGCTGACCATGTGAGGTCATCAGAGATGTAGGTCTCCAAAAACATACAGCAGGAAACCCTCTCCACCTCCTCACATAAAGTCAAACACACCTATTGGCACAACGACTGGAAGGCCTCATGAGGACGAGGTTGTTTAGACCATCAATCCTTGTTAATAAATACATTATTACTACATATATTACATATATTAATACAAAATAAATTATTTATTATACCCTTTATCTATTTATCTTTTGCAATATCCTCTCCTAAAAAATGAAAAGAAAAAAAGTTAGGAGATGGTGAAGACACACTGACTGCAGATTTACGTATGTATACCCATTTTGTGCTCCAGTTTTTCAATTTCAAATTTAAGTTAATTCAATTAGTGCATCTTCACAGTCAAGCTTTAAGCATGCATTTACATGCAGACACTGAGAAAGACATGACAGGATTTAGCATCACGTTGCATATAATCACTTGAAACTTTTTTAATAGCAAAGGAAAAGTTTGACTGCTCTGATAATTTAGAGAGGAGCTGCGGGTGTTAGTATGTTGATTTACTTCCTCTGAAAGATGTCAAAAATGTGACCTCTCAAAATGTACAGACAGGCATGTCAACTACATCTTAATTATTTAAATCATAATCAAAACAGATATGATATATAAGTCACTATATCATAACCTCTGCTTGCACCGCTGAACACACCCCTTTACGCATACCACAAACGATACACAAACGAATCTACACACTGACCTAATCCACACATCTTAACCACCACATTTTAGTACCATTTAACACACCAGTTTTAGGGAACTAGTTTGTCAACTCTGACTTCCCTTGATAACCCCAAGTTAAATTGCAGAGTTAAATTCCCTTCAGACAGGCTCACAGAGAAATAGCTGAATATGTATGGTCTTACTGCTTTCATTTATTGTTCGATAAAGCTTGAAAATGATCACTTTTAAACACCACCTGTTAATTGTCACAGAATGACAATACATTACAGCTGATGTTTGGCAAAAAATGGAGTTGTTTTTGCGCAGCATATTCAGTTATATTTGGTTGCTTTAATACTTGAAGGAATAATATGCAGGATTTTCCTGAAAAAATGCAATGTTTTTTTTAATCATACAAGGATCACCTCTCTCAGTCATCGCTTATGATTGCAGAGGCCCTGCTCTGACTATGTTTTTTCTTCTTATTTTGCTGTGTTGCAGACATTTCATGCAACCTTCCTTGACAGGGTGTGTGCCCCCCAGCCAATACCACTGTGTATGGTGTGGGACTAAAAATATAGCAACACAATTTATTTGCTGTTTCCTTGTTCTCTGTTGATGCCATGGATGTATAAAGAGCTGCAGGTCTGTGCCTGTTTGACCACAAGCAGGGCTGAGTTTGGGCTACATTCATTCAAAATTTGCCGTACGGCCGTGCAGAGGTGTGGGTGTGTTTGAAAATTAACTGCTGTAAGACAATCAGAAAATAGCACCTTTTTTCTCTGTTTCACTGCTTTGTTCCTGCTAACTTCACTCCCCTTTTTTACCCACCCTGTAGCTCCCTCAACTACTGCTCTCTCTCTTTCTCTGAGACAGGAGGAGGGATGAGAGGCCTGTGATACAAATCAAGGTTACTGGCTTATCAGAGTAACTTCAGGAGTAACTTAGTGACATCAGGTGTAACCTCCCAATTAACCCATACTACGAAAGGTGGATAGGTTTTACCCGAGGTCTACTGCCACGGTAATTAATGCTGCATCTCTAAAATGCTTCAAGCAGTTTATGTTTGTAGTTAACTTGGTGTTATCCTGCATATCATATATCCTTCTTGTTGAGAAAATGCACACGTTGCACATTTGATTGTGAGAGGCTCACTCTGCCAGTCTCAATAATAAAAAAAGGATAGAGAAATTATTCTTTTTTATTTATGTATGTATTTACTACCCCCAGGGTGGTCTAGGTATATCTTTTTGTGTTCCAGTTTTTCAATCGCTGTTATAATTTGCACATTTTTTCCGCAGTCAAGTTTCGAATCATGCACCTGCACATGTCAGGTCCAGTTCACACAACAAAACACACTGAGAGAAAGAATGTGCAGGATTTCTAGCAGGAATCATTTGCTTAAAATATTTATTAATATGGAATATTTTGATAGCAAAAAGCTACTCAGGATGAGAGAGCTGGCAGGAGTTGATTATCTCCTCCAGCTATAACAAAAGTGAAATGCAAATTGACCAGGGCTTTCACTTTCTTGACGGCCATTCTACTCAAGAGATGCGATCGGTATATTTAGCTCAAGGTATACAAATAGCTCAGCCTAGCTCATTTGTGTCAGTCACCATTAAATACACATAAAGTACAAATGATGAAAGAGGTATGTGTCCACTCAAGTCCTCTCAGCTACAATCCTTATTTCTACTCTACCTGAGATTCAGAGGAGGGCATGCTGCTTATTAAGATACCTTAAACTTACGATATTACAAAAAGTGTGGACACTGAGCTGCCACTGCTGTCAGAGGTGACTGCCCCCACCTCTCCATTATGGGTCTTTTCAATTATTTGTTCTAAGGCTGTGTTGTTTCTGGCTAGAAAAACGGCTACAGTTACTTCTATAGCATGAGGCGTATAACTTTATATTGGAATTAACTGGGCTTAACACAGGTATGTTATGTATAGTAACGAGAAATTATCTGGGACTACGCTCTTTTTTTCAGAAGGTGGCGGTAATGCACCTAAAAGCTGTCACAACCGCCATAAAAGAAGAAGAATAAGAATATGGAAGAGGAAGAGGAAGAGGATTTGTCTTAGACCATGTATGACGGAACAGTTGAAGCTGCACAGCTACGGTAGGTTTTATCATTTGTACTGAACCAGATACGGTTAATTCCCCGTCCATGTTAGATTCATTTAGCTTGCCACTTCTGTCGTAAAGCAGCCACATTTGTACTATATGTTAACGTATTCTGAGACCAAATGATAAGAAAAGAACAACTAAGTTTATTCAGTGTAAGTGTTATGTCAAACGTCAAGTTGTTCATGTTAGCACTTGGACACTAGCTACTTGAATTTGGGTTCGAAGTTATGTTGCGTGCAAAAAGCAGAAATGGATTTGAGTCTGTTGTTTACCTGCCTTTGTGTTAATGTTCTGTTAAACACTAAAGAGGTTTTATATTATTTAGCAAAAAGCCTGTACAAACAAGCAAGGTTAGTGATAATGGCTTCCTTTTTTTCGACCCCTTCTACAAATGTGTGAAGGGTGAAAGCCGGGACTGAGAGCATTTTCATAAAGTAGTTTTCTGTGTTAAGAAGATATAAATGAAAAATGGATTTCCAAGTTCTGTTCCTGTGTTAACTGTTAATTTGTCTTTGTCACATGCCATCTAATGTGCTTATTTGAACTAGATCAAAGTCCATCTCTTTGCTCTTTCAATGCAGGAATCGTTTGAGGACCTGGGTGTATATCAAATTGGGGCTATGATTTTACATACATATCATTTAGAAAAAGCACAAGTACCAAAGATTTTTTCATATATTATCAGGTTTGACCACCAGTCCTCCAAGCTTCATTGCTCCCGGGCATAGGTTCTGATTACTGATGTGACTCAAATAAGTGTATGGATGATGGATGGACATGGGCATATTGCACCCATGTGTGAAGTTGGCTTTAAGAATTACCACTTTACTGGGTTTTCCATTTTGAAGTTTGATGTGAAACACATTGTTCCTCTGGCAGTTGTTTTTGTTACACATTTATTAATGAAAGCGATCACTCTGTCTAATGCTCAGATTCTTCGTGGCCTGTGTTCTTTGTAGGGTTAGTGTATCCATCAGTTTTGTAGAGATGGCTGGTTCAGCTGTCAAGAGATGGCTGTCTGCTCAGCTGCTGCTCCTGACGACACTGTCCAACATCTCTGGTGATCAATTATTGTGGCTATTTGCAGTGAATTTTACATGCACTATAAAACATGTTATTGCATATGTTCCCCTGTTCAAATAAATAAATACAGTTGCAATCAGTTCACACTACCTGTTGATAATCTGAATACTGTTTCTGTGAGCATCTCAGAGAATTTTTAAAATTTTCTGTTTGTCCCTCCAGACTCCATAGTAATATTGCTCACAAGGTCACACTTGAGGAACACCTTTACAGCCAGTCATCACCATCACTTCAAGGTAACCACAGAAACTGTCTGCACAATGAGAAGTTTTGCTCATATCATACTGAGAAAAGGTTTTGCTTGCATTTACTACTTGCTCTAGGCAGAGACTGTGTGAGCACTAACTGGTGGGCAAAATGGAATTTTCTAAATAT
Organism: Lates japonicus; assembly: GCA_033238685.1. NCBI lineage: Eukaryota > Metazoa > Chordata > Actinopteri > Centropomidae > Lates > Lates japonicus. The sequence goes on from BRZM01001397.1 coordinate 212,068, forward strand.
CTATCCTATTAGTAGTTTGCAGTTTGTGTAGTCACTGTCTGTTCTGATTAGCAAGAAACGAAGTATGCCTTGAGAGTTAGCGTGAATATGTGGTGTCCATTGACACATCACACAAGAATTTCATAAAATAAGTTGCACATGAGCTTTCATCTGCCAGAAGAGTCAAATCCCATGGTCAGTGTTTACACTAGAATGCATTGCAGCACTGGGTAAAGTTTTTCAGCATAGTTTTGAGTTGTACCAGCTGTTGTAGGAATAGGAGAGGCCCTTTGTCCTGGAGGTGTGCCTGGTCACGTTGTATATATGGAACACATTCATCTTCACAGAAGAGAAAAATATGTTGCTGGGCTAGATAGTTCTCAGAAGACTTAGTGGTCAAGAAAACTGTTGATTTACATAAAGATAGAAAGGGCTACAAAAGTAATCTCAAAGAAAATGTTTGAATGTTTAATGATGTTATTGCATTTGTTCATACTCTCAGACTTAGGGTGAAGATCAGATCATATTTTATGATTCAATTAATGCAGAAAAACTAGGTTATGCACATTCATATACTATTTAGGGGCACACATTTCTTTTAATTTGCTGCTTGGAATAGCCTTCTCCAGAAGTGGCTCCATAAGATACTACAATTTACAGTTTGAAGGGAGTGGAAGTGTTTAGCCGATGAGGTAGTGTGGGAATCACAAGAAGGGAAACTGAAAGAAGTGAACATGATGAGAAACCAAGGAAAGTATGCTGGTTTAACTAGCAAAGAAAGTTAGGCTGAAGGAGCACTGGCTCAGCTAACTATATATACTGAAATTATCTACTGTCTGCCGGCACAAAAGTCGTGAATGTTGAAGATAACACTACATGGCAGTAAAAGATACAGTGGTATGGGAACACTTTGCAGATTGACTTGGTTCAGTATTCCTGTAATTCCAGAGCGCATTTGCTTCTAGGTCTAGTAGCAGCAGCTGGTAAATATAACTTTGCATAAATAGGAAATAAATATAAACATGTAGATTTGCCTGCAAAGTTCCATGAATATTTTATGAGAGTCAACCCATATCGGCGAAATCTGGTGACTACCAGCACCGATTTACTGAACACACAGACGGTTATTTGTGTAGATAAAGTGAAAAATGATCACAGTATGGCAGCTGGCAAACCGTTCTGCTGTGGCTGTTGTATGAAGACAGCCAAAATGGAGATGAATGGCAGTTGAGGGCCTCTTTGCTGATCAGAAGGCAATTTCAAAACCGTAAACTTTGGTGGCTTAGGGAGTTACCATAGAGCACAAAATTATCTACAATTTGAGTGTATAAATTGTGTGTGAGAAGTGAAAGGTGGGCAGGGGAGTTGCCACAAAATTAGTAGTGTTGCTGAAGGGCTGGAAAGCTTATGAGCGTAATACACACCCATTCTAAACTCAGAAATTGCCAAAAATGAGTATGAAATATAAATTGCTGTAATTCAAAACTGCAAGATATCAAAAGTTGAAATGTAAGTTTAATAGCTGAACTTGTTGGGACTTGTTTAAAGTTTAAATGAAGTTTCTAGTACAAAAGTATATGTTGAAGTAGTTAAAGTTCAAAGACGCTGAAGTTTTCAAGGAGTTGAATATTCCATCCATTCATTTGAATGGGAAAAAAATTTGCACAAACGTTGTAAATATTTTGGGAAAAGCAAATAGTATAAAAAGTTAATACAAGCAGGGAATGTCCCAATGAGCTGGAAGATTTTGGTGGTTGAATGGTTTTTCTATACAAAGTATGTGGAAGTAGACATGCCTAAAAACGTATCGGAAGAATAATAAGATTTGAAGATCTTATGTGTGAATGCCTCCAGCATTCACACTCATTAAAACATACCCTTTTAATGCCAGAAGACATAATCACACTTTAATGAAAATGGGAAAACTTGGCCCTGCTCACCAAATGAACCATCCTTTATCTACTTTTCTGTGTGGAGTTTATGTTCTCCCTGTGTCTGTGTGGGTCCCTGCATCGGGCTTCCTCCCACAGTCCAAAGACATGCAGGGTCTACTGTACTACTGTCCGAGGGGTGTGTGATTGTGAATGGTTGTTTGTCTCATATGTGAGCCCTGTGATGGACTGGTGATCTGTCCCAGTGTGTACCCCAACCTCACCCAATGTCAGCTGGGATAGGCTCCAGCCAATATGCTGAATTAAATCCATACACTGGCAAAGTTAACTAGTTTTATACTTAGCCAAGCTGTGCTGTACAAGGTAAAGATAAACTAGGCCCAGTTACATTACTAAGTCCATGGGAAAAAGAAGATGCCTTTTTTGGTGCTGCTTTGCAAAGAATCCTGTTATTATTTTAAGATCAGTAAATTACAGTTTTCCTGGCTGTGTGGCTTCAATGTTGCTGAGGAGATCAGTGGTTGCTCCTTTGTTCTCCTTGCAAGTTATGCCAACTAAAATTCTGCTTTGCTGAAGTAAACTCAGCTGGGCTTGTCATGCCTGCAGTGTGGTCTTAAATCATTTGGAAGCACTTGTGCTTAAGCTGCAAAGTTCAGTCAGTGTGAGCTCAACTGAAGCAGGCCTTATGGAGTTGGAGCTTTGTTCTACTGCGTGAGTAGGGCGTAGTAGGGAAGGAGGCGCCGCCTCTCTTGGGTTAAAGGGTTCACCCAGTCCAGTCATGTGTCATTCACTTTGGTTTTGTTTCTTTTTGATACTACTGTTCAAGGTTTAATAGCTAACAGCTTAAATCTCTGTATTGGCATAAAATAGAGCTACTCTGTGGACGGTCTGGTGAATAGTGACTAGGCACACTGCTGGTTATGCACTGCCAGAACATGTCATGTGGTAGCAGTGGACTTGTCCACTGGCCATGTGGGCGTTGTGCTGCCGCCAAACAGTACCTGGTGCGTGGCACCTGTACTGACACTGATGTCTCGTTTGCCTCTTGCAAAGAAAAAATCAAATGTGCTCAGCAAGTTAAGTAAAATCAGATCTATTTATTTGTTGTAGTGTTCTTGGGTTTGTAAAAAGCAGCTGTTGTTTTGACTGAAGTTTTGTGTCTTCCTAGTTCCCCTGTTAACCAGTCAGCGATGATTCAGTTAAATGTCACCTACAGCTCCAGAATGGAACTACTCATCTGTAATCCCAGTGCCTGAACAGGTAACATATAGAATACAACGCCATAAATCTAGAAATATGCAGAAAATACTATTATTGTTAGCTTAATTAGAAAATACATTGTGTTGCCAAAACTTGATCTGTCTTATTCTTCCATAGGCTCAATGTTGTTGAAGAAGATATTAAGGATCAGAGATAGACCGATATATGGTTTTTCGGGGCCGATACTGATACCAATTATTTAGTAGTCAAGGAGCGATAACCAATGACTGGAGCCGATGATATTCATTTTGCAGTAAAAGGGTAGAAATATTAGCGTCAAAATCTTGAATACAAACTCAACACTTAACCGTTTAAATTTTTTATGTTTAATAAACAACTTTTCAGATTTGCAACGTAATAAGTTTTTTCTTAGACAATAGACATCTTTGTTTTCAAATTCTAACAAAAAGTGCAGGGCTCTGAGCTCAGCAGCATGTCTTATAAAGTTAAATGAAAAAAAATGAGAAGTTTCTACAGTAAATTTTCCAAAGTTTTCCAAAATTTCAATATAATTGAAATGTTATTTATCTTTCACTTATCTTTGTTTTCAAGTTTCAAACAAAAACGAAATTGAGGGAGTTCCCAGGGTCAGCCATCTCTGTAAAATTATTTAGTCATTTAAATAAGCAAATAAATAAGCTTCCTGAAGTTTTATAAAAGTAAAGTAAACAAAAGAAGTTAAATAAAATTTGCTGAAATGTCTCAAATCAATTAGTAGTCCCAATTGAGCAGCACCGTTGGTGCAAAAAGCAGAGTTGTTCAGTGTGTGGTGTAATCAGAGTGAGGTTATAATGGGTGGAGACAATGCAGAACAGAAGTAGTGACTGCAGATAGAGAGGCGCGGCTGCATCAGAGCCAAAATAACCCAGTTTTAAATTGATCGTATTGGCCGGATTTTTTAAAAAGGCAGATGCTGATATCGTCAAAATGCAGATTATAATCGATTATCCTAATTAAATTACCTCAAATACAAATAATAGATACCAGAGGCCTGCACTCACGAAGCAAGATTTGCAGTTACTGAGGTAACTGAGTTTAACTCTGGGTTTTTCAGTCTTATCGGGGTAGTACCATGGTTACTGATGCTGAACAGCTAACCTGCTCAGGCAGGTTAACTGAAGGATCAGATCAAAAGCTGTCAACAACCCAGCTACTGACCAATCAGATGCGGAAAACTAATTAACAAATCATTTCTGCAGGATCCTGACAGGACAGGGTTACATAAAAGTGACAAAAATAAGATCAATAGGTATTTTATTGCTCTGCGATTTATCAAACTAAATGATCACCATACTGACTGTTCTGATATCTTACTTAATTTTTGGTAGAACAAAAGATGCTTTATCCTCCACACTGTTAAATATTTCCCACACGCTTATAAATAGACATTTCAGTCAGATGGACCTCAGACATACTTCAAAACAGTCTGACATTACTGTAACTTTATCTGCATCACAAATTCACAGTAAGGCAGAATAAATCACCATCAGACTACAGAGCAGAAATACAGTTGTGAAATCATTTAACGCATTGACTAAGTCTCAGCTAAGGCTTTAATAATTGCAAATTTTGGATGTTGCTAGAACCGAAATGACATGCAGCTATCAGTGTACTTCTAATATTAGGTATAAGTATGTTACCATTGGTTCGACGGCGCTGCTTTAACTTCAACTCTGCTTCTTTCCACGCAAGAACTCACTGGGAAATCCGCAAGTTTGACTTAACAAGTTGATAACCAGCGTCGTAAACACGCTCATCGGGCTTTGTTGTTAGGTTTAGTAGAAGCCAGATAATGAAAAGATAAACTGTGTGTGTTGACGCTTCTAGTACAGGCTCTGGCCTCAGTGTCCTCAACATAGTATGTACAGAAGGTGCAAAATTATTAAAATAGTTCCATCAGCAAGCAAAATAACGACCATGAACCAGGGATCATGACTGTTCTGTATAATTTTACATATGGAGAGCGGAATACATGACACTACCTACCAAAAGGTGTGACCAAAACCTCTTTTGCTTTGTGGTGTTTGCTGCCAGTGGATACAACCTCAGTCAATTTCAATGCGTGACAGCCCCATGATGTCCAGTCAAAGGTGACCGTACCTGATTAACCGCTTCTTCTGAACCTCAACAGGTGGGTATCAGCGTTACTATCGCCAGACTTGAAGATGGGTTCCACATTTTTTTAAAGATTCTAATCTAAAAGTGTACTTTACATACCTCCATTGCATTTCAGAGATTCAGATACATTAAGAGACAAAATTCACAGTGGTGCTGTAAAATGAAATCTATAGTTGGTAGAATTTAATATGAGGGCTTTGTGATCCTGTTGAACAAATAGGTACTATCCTCCATTGTGATTTTATTGCAAATTTCTTCTTTTGGCTCTAGGAGCCACGCTTTCCCTGCAAGAGACTGCGGCGGGAGACGATTCTACAATTTTAATATAATTGATGTAACTTTGGAAGATCATCACTCATATTAGCTTTGGCTAAAATCTGGCAAAATGGACTTTGATTTTGTCCCTCATAAAATCGCTAGGAAGACGATTTCTTAACAGCTAATATGTAGAACCGGACTATTACGGGATGGGGTCCAACATCGCTGGCAATGTCTGGGCATGAAGTGTTATTTCACTAAAAATGTGAACCTATCTTTCAACCCCTCTCTTTGGTCAATTGACAAAAGATTCTTAAGTCCTGATTTGCCAACTATCACGTTGATATGGAGCTGCATACTCCATGGCATAGCCTTCACCATAGCTTGGCGTATAGAATCAGAATCAGGAATCCAGACTTTATTGCCAAATAAAGTTTGCACATACAAGGAATTGTCTTGAGTATATTGAACACAAGGACAGTTATAGTAAAAAAAAGAAGCGAAGCAAAAGGCAAGAACTATGTTACAAGGAACATAAGTCTCCATAATCAAAAGTAAAATTAGGTATGAAAATGTTGAAGGTGGCAGTGATTGTCCGGATGTGCGTGTCTGGTGTGTTCAACATTTATGCTCCAACTCCAACGCGAAAGTTCTCTCAATTTCAGTACTTCATTGTTTGAAAGGCAAGGAGGAAACTCTCAACATGCTCCGCCACTTATCCCATTTTCATTTAGCATGACTACAGTGCTGGGCTATGTAAATCAGCCTAGGCCTAGCAGGCTAATTATGCTGAGACATGTAAGATGGGACATAAAGGGGTCTCTGCAGGACGCAGGGATGTGGGATATTGTGAAGTCAGTCTTAGTGCCCACCATGAGCAAACCTGTAACCCAGTGAGGCATGTTTCAAGGCTGGGCACCCAGGCAGAACCAGGCTGGGGTGGGCGGGCATCTGCCTCGGCCAGTTGGGTTTAGAGACAGTGAGAGAAAGGCGAAGTAATTTCCGCGACCATCAGAAACTACGTGGAGTGTGTGGTGGTTACATGATATATTGCATATTTTGTATCTTCCTATGTCCACTATGCAGCGTTAGAACATGCGCAAACATACTAACTATGTTGCTATATATCAACTGCGGGAAGACAATGAAAATTTGTCACTGAGCTTACTTCCCTGTACTGCTTGTTTGGTGCTATGACTATGGTGAAAAGTGGCGTGTAGATATCTTCAGCGTTTGGCTATCAAACACAAGTTTGGAGCAGATGGTATATATTTGAGTTAAGCCTTTCTGTTTCATGGTGAAACACAGGGAATTGTCATGCAGACATGCGATTAAACAAAACTCAAAGCTTTACCCGTTTTAACATTGTGAGTATTAGATTGCTGACCAAGTTTGAACTGATTTCCTGTTGGAGTTTAGGTATGACTCCAAATGGCTTTTTTTGTAGAGATAGGATGTACATAAGCCTACTGAATTTTGTACATGTAGGTGAAACTTACTGCTGGCTACTAATGTTTAGAGGTCAGTAGGTAGTTTGTCTGGTCATATATAATGATTGCAATCTTCCAATGAAGTAACGACCATGGACTAATTTTCTGCATCTTTTTGAGTGGGGTGTCTAAATTTTTGCAATATACATTTGAAATGAAGTGATCTTTCTGCCTCATGTGGGACTTGGACATATCCTGATCAAGATAACTCTTATTCAGTTGAATTCCTTATGGGGGAGCTTGGTCAGGAATGTGCCATCTAGATTAACTATGTAATTAGAAGATTTGTTTTCCTGGGGTGTCCTTGTGATGCAATAAACTGGTTTGTCTGCATTAGGTTAGGGTTGATGTGCTTGATGTCCGTAGGGCATGGCAGTTTAGCTAACTGATTGTTTCATCAGGCTTCATTGATGATATAGTCAATAACATTGCCTAAAAGGATGCATGTATAAAGTCAAAATAGGAATTGATTGGAAGCCACAGAGCCTTGTGGACTCTGTTTCTTTTGTGTACATGCAAATTTGTTGTTAATGTTAAACTGTTGTTTGGTCTGATCAATAGGACTTCAGCAATGGTGGTTTCTTTGACTACCAATTAAATACTTCAGTCTATATTCGGATATGATGGTGTTATAAAATGCAGCACTAAGATCCATTGTTTAATGCAAGGTAAAGTTACTCTACTAATGTTTTTGGCTTCACCTAAAACTTTATTACTTGTTTTATGTCTGGTGGCCAATCCATCTATCTCGCAGAGTCTAGAAACATGGGTAAGCAGGAATTGATGGAAATAGGTGACGGGGTCACACTTATCTATAGGGTGAGGATTTAGTACTCAGAGTTGTGGACAATGTGGTTAAAGGCCTAGTAGGTATTTAGAAATAAAGTATTATGTCAGTATCTAAATAATATACATTTATTATTTTAAAAAAGGTTTATCTCTGGTTTTAGCCAGCCATTTTAAAATAGTGTTGTTGCAAATAGACAAGTCATTGGTTGGTTAGTCATATATTCTCACTACATTTCCAAAATTGGGAAGAAAACATTGAGATTTGGATCATGGGGGTGCATGTATTATTATAATTACAATGATGATGGTACTGATGGTATTTCTTTGTGTATAATCATTCCTCTAGTTTGTGTCAGGATCCAAAGCTTTATGGTCATCCATAGCAATATCCTGTCAGTTCTCGATCAGGTGATTAACTGGATGTGCGCAGCTGGTCGGTGTCGCTATCCACAAGCGCCGGAAAACTGGAGGAAAAGGTGGTACTCTGTCTGTCATCACCCTTCTACGGTTTCTTGAATATTTTTCTTGTATTTTTTTTTTTTTTGGGGGCTTAGTCTTTGATAATGGTATAATCATTTGCCAGTTTAATTGTTTGAAAGTGCCTCAGTGGCCAGGTGTGGACCTGGAGCATCACTCTTTCATCCCTCTCCTCTCTGGTATATCTGTACATTATTATAAAATTTGAGGCATCTCTGATGCTAATACTAGCATGTTCGTTTACCGTGTGGTCTCGGCGGCCTGGCTCTCAACTTAACTGGCTTCGCCGCCTACAGTGTCTTCAATATAGGGCTATTCTGGGTGCCATATATGAGTATACCTCCCTCCTCTAAAGACTGCATAACACACATGAAGATCAGTCTACTGGTCATGTTTGTGCTGTCACCTGGAGGAACCTTTTTTGTGGTCTGACTTGTTCTGACTTGGTCATTTTGATAAATGGCGATCGCTCATCTTCCTAATTGTTGTCCTGATTAATTTCCCTCAGGTTGCTGCTCCTAGGCCAGATCTCAAGTCAGTTCATGGCCGGAGTATGTTAACAAAGTTCAAACACAATGTTTGTCTGTGTATATTTTAATTAGTAACACAATGTAGCAACAGACTATTTTGGGCATTTCTTCTATTCATATTTAAAGGTTTGGATCACTTGCGTGTGCTGAACCTTTGGCCTCCTTGCCTTTGTTTGGAGCTACAATATGTTTGAGTGATGCATGCAGTAAATGTGTCAGTTATATTAAGTTGCTGTGTGCCTGCCCTGTAGGAGGTTTCTGAGGAAGGCCCAATGGAATTAACCCAGTCAGCGCTAATAGTGTCTTCTTTAGTCCCATGCTAGCCCTGCTCTGTTTGGTGTCACGTCAGCCAGGCTGCTGTATGAGGTGTGTGTCTGTAATGTAGATAAGCTTGTGATGGATCATTAAAAGTATATCTTAAGTTCCAGTATTGAAAGATCAAACAACAAAAGGATCTTAAGCAGCTAAAAACAGCTTTCACTTTCTAGGACATTTAAACCATACCAGAGACAAAATGGAGCCACATCCAGTGGACATCAGGGTTCTTTTTGGAATGGTGTAGCTACATATAAACTATGCTTACTCTTGTCCAAGCAGGATGTTATCATTAGTAGGAGCTTGTTAGCCTGTAAATCAGCCACAGTGACTTCTGTCAGCAGCTAATACTAGCATGTTCACATATTGCCATCTATGAGCTCCTACCCCTGACTATGGCCTCCACTGATTGATTAGAAATTGAGAACGCCCAAAAAACTTAAGAGGGAATACTTCTGCTCCTCAACTGTTCAAGTTGACCACAGAAGGCGCCGAGCAGTCTCTCCACATTAAGATAAGTTTGTGTATTTCAATGAAAAAATATAAAAACTTAGTACTGTAGCTAAGTTGTTGATTCCATCATATGTGTGTGGATGTGTGGACATGCGGTTGGCTGACAAGATATCGCGACTCTGTGTATATGTTCTCTGTATCATCTGTCTTTCAGAGGAGGTCAAAAGGTCTCTGGACTGCCTTTTTTTGTTGCTGATTGGCTGGACATTTGCCTTTGCCAGCTTGTTTCTTGCTGGCAAAACAGATTACCTGGTTGGATTACCTCTATTATTTCTCCTACATTTAAACTAGTCCTCTGGTCAAATATGTGCCTCAGGTAAGCTATACACATACACATAAAATTTAAAAATGGAAACACATGGAAAAAGAAATGCATTTGCAGTACAGTAGCCACCACGGTAAATACTGTCTTTTGTTAAAACATTTAGTTAAAATTGTTGCAATTAAAATGCTTTGGTAATCACATGCTCATTTTCTTTTTCATTTATGAAACAACACAAAGCAGCCAAAAAAATCTTTCTGTTACCACTCTACCGCCACTGCACGCTGCTGCGCCTGCGCCGCCTGCCTGCCACTGCTGCACCTGCGTGCACTGCAACATGGTTGGTTGTGGACGTGGGTTCTCAGTGAACAGTGGTTTTGTGTTGTGCATATGAAAACAGGTTTGTTTCACGCCCGGATGGATTCTACTCACAACCGAAACATTAGTCTACTCTGCCGTTATTTATTCGCCGTCAGCGCTATTTTACGCACTTTCAGCAGGATCGCCGGACAGAAGCGCATAGCGGTAGCTTGTGAGTAGAGACCCGGTGACTTGTGGTACCGAACAAAAAATTCGATGCCGACTATACAGCAGCTGAAACATTTCGCGGCCGAAATATCATCTCTTTGTCTGTTGTAGCACATATGAAAAACAAAACAAAAACAAACAACACACCACACAGGATAGCCCAAATTCTCAAAACAGCAGCGTTTTAAACCACAGCCTTTGATCCAACAAGGCCGACTTAGCTCCCATGGTCTCTGAACACCAGCAGTTTATAACCATTCTCATTACAGGCAGCACAGAGAAAGCTGTCTCGTGTTTTATCGCAGGTTTGTCATTAGTACACTCTGCATAAAGCGAGCATCCCATTATGTTAATCTCTGTGCGCATCTGCAGATCATCGACCAGAGTCCGATAGTCACCAACACACCATCAGCATCACGATTGCGCTGCCGTTGTCCAATAACTTGTCTGTTCAATAAGCCGTCTTGCCTTGCAGTTGCCCGGCCTGCACAACAAGTTTGTCGACACAAACGAACTTGCGTCAAAATGTATTGCCAAGATCTGCACCAAGAACTGCTCCAAGACGGCGGTTCTCAGCCCACACCAATCAAACAGCGTGAAGCCGAGCCCCACCTGCTTCACAGCGACCATGCCACGTACCGCACCGTTTACAGCGCCGTCGGCAGTTTATGCAAAAATCAAAACACGAACAAAAACAACATCCACCATCGCATAATCATGTATCGCGATATCAATTACGACACAGGCACCAAAGGCACTTTTCCGCATTCATGATCCTCCGGCGCCATAATAAATCAAGCGCTTAGTTCAGACCGTTTTAAATATGAAGACACAATATCAGCAGCAATGATTCAAGAAAGGCCAGAAGTTGGTCTCATTTATTTGCCTCATTTATAGTCATTCCGATGCATGTCATTACCACGTTTCGCCTTTTATTGGTGCGCTCATTATCTGCCCTTCATGAATCGAGTTTCACACCACACCGAACATTACAACATCATTGCCACCGCCAGCTGCCGTTACCGTTCAGCTCACCGTTACGGTGTGCGTGCGGCAACCGGCCTTAACGCCGTGGCCGGTCGGCGGCTGCATCGAAGTTTCACATTCTAACATGCAAACCGTCAATACGCAATACCGACGGTTCCAGGGCCGAACGGAGTCACCCACTCTTCTTCAACCAATGATGTCCAAAACCGTAAAAAAGTTGATTCCCCGCGCAAAATACTGTTCGGTTAAACCTCATCGACGCACATTGAATACCACCGACCGTAAAATATCAGTTTCTTTTTTTCCGACAATGGATAAAGACATGCCTTTTCAACACTTGCCGAAAATGAGCCAATATGTTTCCGGACATTGGCCCGTGCAGAGCGCAGTTAACAGCAGTGACAGATGAAAAAGTTTTGGCGAGGTCGTCGATATCGACCACACAGTCACCACTGGTCGCGAAGCGTCGTCACGAAGAATAACAACAGTGATTTTCGTCGCCATCAACAAACAAGATCATAACAATATTAAACCATAGCGCAAGCTCAATATTCAATCATCATAACTATCACAACAGGGATGGTGCCGACACAAAACAAAATAGCAGTGTTTCCTCTGCTCGTTCGTGTCTCGAAAGCTGAATGCATTTTGCTAAAAGAACAAACTGTCTCATTACGCCTGTCTCCTCCCACTTCACCCCATATGTCATTCCACAGCCTTTACAGACTTTCATCATCGAACAGTATCTGTGCCAAACATTGCTTTCACATTGAGTCTGCACATAGCCCAATAATGTCAACAACATAACACATCATAACAGCTCTTCCCATCATCTCAATCAAAACTTACTTCGTCAGCTACTGCCGCATATTTGAATATTTGTCGCGAGCTGCTCAGAACGCATCGCAACAGCCTGCGCAATCATTTCCTTCCATGATGACGCCAGAAAAAGCCGATAAACATTCCCCGCCGTTGCAGCAGCATCTTAGTGCAACCAAACAAAATTTAAAGACGAGTCAGCCAGGCTTCAAAACTACCGGACAGATATTTTCGAAAGAACATCGGGTTTTACCGTTCACCCGTTAACGACAACTGAACTACCGAAACAGCTGTTTCACCTCAGAATAAAATCAACGATTAACACGAGATGAACAAAGAGTTCGATGATGTCTCAGAAGCAGCCAGAAAACGCTTCTCAGCCCCACCAACGCCAGCCCATTTCATTACTGCTCGATTGCCTGCTGGCGATTCCCTGGCAGCGGAAGTGACAGAAAGGTCAGAGCATTTAACGACAGAGGTCTTCACAACTCAGAAGCATTGCGCGAATGCCCGAAGACAGCTGATGAAAGCCCCGGTTTCAAGGCCGACGAGATCGTTTTTAGATGACATGACGTTTCCTGCTCGTCCACCTCAGCGAAAATAAGACAGAAAACGTTAACCACCACCAGCACCAGCTTGGCAAACAAGAGTTCTTGCCGCCACCACGGCCGCGATAGCAGCGCGCATGTTACCGCAGCCTCTTTCATTTAACACTGAGCGACGGCCGTAAAGTTCAACGACGAGACCGCACATACCAGCTGCGACATATGGCGAATTAGCCGCAGCCAAATCAATAGCGACGGTCGTCACAGCAGTCGAACGAAACGTCGAAACCAGGTTAACAAACAGCATACCCCAAACAGACGTGACAGTCAGGCGATAAACCTCATTTGGGCCGTGCACTTCAGCGTCTCCCCAAGACAAAAACAGCACCACGGTCTCAGTTGCTTTCAGGCAGTCAGTTACGGTGGTTACCGCTCTTCATTTTCCCTCGCCTCCACAGCCTTCCTTCACTGACACCGTTTGTGGTTGCAGTCACGATGTGCTGCGAAGATCGTTCGAAGCCAGCGATTCATGGTGGTAAAACTCAACGAAAGAGCGATCGCACCGCAGGGAGGTGATTCTGTGTCGCCCGCAGCGAAAGCGTCATCGATTCTCCATTCGCTAAACACCGTCAGGCCCATGACATCCCATCATCGCGAGCAGCCAGCCACCATCTCAGCAAGGCCGGCGTACAACATACGTCACCTTCACCGACGACCTCCGTTATCTCACTGCAGCCGTCTTCGGCCTGTCGATTCCACCCCGTCGGTTGCGTCCACGCACGCATGCATACCGTTCAAAAACCCCACCTCACGCCATTTGGGGCCTCCAACCTCACTTTACATCCCGTTCCCCTGATATCATTCTCAGAACAGAAGAACAAAATGAACAGTTTCTCGCCCCGCATGCAGACACACAGTGAGCTGGCGAGTTCAAACCCCACCTGAGTCACGCACGGGTCCGTTCTGACGCGACCGTACGGCGGGTTCCCGGAATGACGTTCGTCTGTCTGCAAACACGTCAAACTATGTGATCAATGAATCTTGATGATATCTTACACCACGATGTCTCTCATAACAAGGTCAGAACAAAATTTCACTGCGCCCGACATAGTTAGTGCCGAATCAGCAGTTATTGCCTGGCAACATAAACTCAAATCAGCTGTAACATTTTAGTAGTCCTTCTCGCTCAACCAGTTTGCGGATAATGTTCCGTCATCACCGGCTTCGTGAATACGCCACGACGCGCGGGTTTTGATTGGCACCGTACTGCTCGCCACCAGCCGCCCGTCACGACAGACAGTCACCTGAAGCGTCTGCGATTTTTCCATTCTTTATCTGGCCACACGTTCAACGACAACAGGCCGCTCGTAACGCACAATCAGCATCGTCAATCACAGTCACCGACGATGAGGAAGGTGTTACAGGCCGTGAAGTTTGATCCTCAAGACACTTGCAGGTGAAATGGTGAAGTTTTTCAGTATTCTTCCTCATTTTTGTTTTACCCAATGACACCAGCAAAGCCATCGAACCTTACAACTTCCTGGCTTGATTTGCCTGAACATTTTTCGCATCACATTTGCTCACAACAACGTTAGCAGTGACATGAACCCTTTACGAGCCGAATCTGTAATTATCACCTGGGTAAAACAGCCGTCGACCGGTGGCTCTGGCAGCCGAGTTGCATATTACTCAAAGTTACCTTGCCCTTGCAAAGACAGTTTCCGAGAATCATCCCGCAAAGAGTTTCCGCACGTTCAGCATGGTTGCAAGCTCCAAAATGCTTCTGTGGCAGCGTCGTTTCACCGCGTCCGCGCCATGAAACAGGGCGACTTCGAGTCGCATTCCCGTTATCAACACCATCCGAACATCACGGTAAATCATGCTTGAACACTATAGACAAACATGTTTCCCATCATTGGTCAGGCACCAACTGTGACGCAGTGTCTGCCCACCTGGAGAATGTCCAGCCTGTCTCCGACTACTCGCTTCAATTGTTGAGCACCGAGCGAACAGACGTTCGAGTAGCGTTACAGACCGCGCATCGCGGCGGGTTAAGGCCTGCGACGGTTATCTTCTTTCACACGCCCGATTCCATGTTACGATCAAGATCATCACTGAACATTTTTCGCCGTTGCCACACTGTTTCTTCAGGAACAGAACATAGAGTACGGTTATGTGCTCGATATGAAGAGTGCCCCTGAGACCAGGCCAGAACCGACGAAGGTTGTACCGATTTCAACATGACTTGACCTCAGCCTTCATCGGCACGCATTTTTCGTATCTGGGCAACAACAGCGGCCTCATCGAACAGTTTATGCAGTCCAGTGTAGCTGAAGCAGAGCGCGGATCAGGCAGCAGCCCAGGCGAACTATCACCGCGCGAATTGCAGCAGCCTCGATCTGCGCAGACAATATTAAAACACACACGCTGAGCTGGGGCAGTTGATTGTCGATTGTTGATCAACAAAATGGCCTTAGATTTCATTAATCATTTAACTCGATGAATTCATAGTGCTCAAATATCCAGCCTCAAGGTGCAATGGTGTCGGACGTTTGACTTTTTTGCCAGATTTAATGAGTTAAATGATTAATAGAATCTAAAATTGTTTTTTGTTGTTGGTCAGCTAATCCATCAATCAACTGCTTGGCTCAGCATTAATATTGTTTTTAATATTATCTGCACAGATCAGGCCTTTTTGCAATTCTTTGGTGATGAGTTCCTTCGACTGCTGCTGATCCGCTTTGTGTTCTGCTCAGCTACACTGAGACTGCATAAACTGTTCCGGGTAAGTTGCCTTGTTTATTTGAATGCCAAAAATGCATTATACGGTGAAGAGCAGGGTCAAGTCATGTTAAGTCAATTTAATATATACAGCGTCAGTTCACAACACAAGTTATCTCAGGGCACTCTTCATATCGAGCACATAGACCGTACTCTATATGATACTATTCACAGAGAACCAACAGTTCCCACCATGAACAAGGTGTGACACTGGCAATGAAAAATATTCCAGTATTCAGTCTTGTGGTCTTAAGCACTTAAATCAGGCGTGTAGGAAAGAAAAATGCCATCACACAAAACACTTAACCCATACTTGATGCACACTTGTCCTATAGCACCTCAGAGCATCTGTTCTCAGCTCAGTGCTCTGTAAAGTTAAGCAGAGTAGTGGAGACTTAGTTTGGACATTTCTCCAAGGTTGTTTAGTAAAGACCTCTGTCCACAGTTGAACACCCTAATAATGATAGGAAACATAACATCTATAGTGTTCAAAGCATGGTTGTTGTGATGTTGGATGGTGTTTGATGTTGTGCTTACAGGAGTCCCGGAGCTTCCCAGAGTCGTACCCTGAGCTGCCAAAACAGGACACAGTGGAGAGCAGCCTTCTACAGAAGCATATTTTGGAGCTTGCAACCATGCTGGACGTGCAGAGCCTCTTTTGGGATGATTCACTGGAAGCCTACTAACATCTTTGCAAAGGGCAAAATGGCAAATGTGTATATACAGACTCAACTGCCAGAGCCCTCACAGTTGTGCTGTTTGTTTTTTTTTTACAGGTAATGAAATTACAGATTCAGCTCATAAAAGTTCATGTCCTGCATTTAACTGTTATTTGTGGAAGCAAATGTAGTGCAGCATTAAAATGTTCAAATAGGTAAGCCAGAGAGTTTAATATAGTGTAAATTCAGTGGCTTGCCTTGTGAATATAAGCATCATTTAAGATAAAACAAAAAAATGAGAGAATGCAGAAAAACTCACCATTCCCCATACAAGTGCAAGGATCAAAACTGCAGCCTGTGACTTTATTCCTCATGTCAGACAGCTGTGAAGAAGTTGGCAGTCTTGGTTGTGCATTTTGTTTTTGAAATAATATTTGTCATTGTTTATCAGAGTGAAGGTTGTGTAAGCCAAAAGATCAAAGAATGGAAAAATCCTGGGCAACTTCCAGGTGTGACTTTATCTGTGTGAAGGCAGAGCTGGCTGGTGCTGACAGAGAACACAGTGCCAATCAAAACCCCTTGCATCAGTAAATATTCTAAACCAGTGTGATATTGGAACATTATCCACAAACTAGGTTGAAATTTGAAGGATTTCACTAAAAATGTTACAACTGGTTTGGAGTTTTATATTTGCCAAACAGTGCTTGCTGTGAGACAGCTTTTCTTGTATCAGGCCGAGGTGCATGAGGTTTTTGTTCTGTTGCTTGTTGTAGGACATCATTAGTTGTAAAGATATCATCAAAGATTCCATTGTCCATAGTTTTGGCCTTGTGTGTTTTTAGACTTAGACAGACTTTATTTGTCATTCAGAATTACACCATACAGTGCACATCAGAACGAGATTCCATTGCATTGGCTTCAAATAGGGGAGTTTTGACCTTTCCATATCACTGTGCTGTATCTGCATGCGAAAAGGCAAAGAAATGTATTCATTTTGTTCTTCTATTCACAAAGAATGGCCTCAAAATTTAAGGATATAAAATGGGTTGGAGATTTTAAAATGGCATGGGGTTGGGGTTTTGGAGCAAGTACATGCATGCATGGGCCTGTACATTTATAAGTGAGTCAACAAACCAAGACAATCTAGTGAGAGATAACAGAGGAGGTCATCCAGTGAAAAGGTAACATGTGGTATGCACACCAGCCTTTTTCACTACTGAAATGAGTAGCCCCCTGTAACCTTCATGATGATGGGATTATCATGTGACCTGACAGTTGTTTTGCTTGAATGGAAAATCATTGGCTTGCTTCCTTATGAACTGCAGGCGACACAAGTCACCTCCCTCCTTAATGAATTGCAGTCATATTACTTTTCGTGGGTTTTACTCCACCATAGATCCGCTGCTTCAGGCTGACAGATGCTTCCACCTTTGTCAGTGACTGCAACCACAAAAAACCCCAGTGTGGTGAAAGGAGGGGAAGGCTGTGGGAGCTGAGGAAGGATGAAGAGCAGTAACCACCATGCTAACTTTAACTACTGAAAACAACTGAGACCGTGACCTTGTTTTTTTGTTTTTTTCACTTTGTCTTGGGAGAGAAGTTGCTAAATTATACAGCCCAAATGAGAGTTTTTGCATCTTCTGACTGTCGCATCTGTTTGGGGTATACCTGTTTGTTAACCTGGACAGCCCGTTTCCTCCGTTCAGCTTCTCTGTGACGGCCATCACTGTGGTTTAATGCAGCTGAATTCACCATATAGTTGGTCACAGCTGGAATCTGTGTACAGTCATCATTAGACTTTTTACAGCCATCATATTTAGTGTTAAATAAAGAAACTGCAGCTTAAAGCACTTCTGCACTGCTTCATCACTTGGCCATGTTGGTTGCTGCTTGCAAGCAAGAACTCTTGACATTTTAAAAAACCAAGCTAGTTTGTAGGTAGTTAACATTTTCTGTCTTAAATTTTCACTGAGGAATGAAGTGGATGACAGGAAGCATCATATCATCTAAAATGATCCTGTCAATGGCCTTAAACCAGGAGGAGCTTTTCACTCAAACATAGTTATGCTGAGGCATTCTGCCTGTGGTGAAAGGTACTTCCCTGGGTTCAAATATGGCAGAAGACCTCTATCATCATTCATCTCTCTCTGACGTTTCTGTCTCCACTTCCAACTGCCAAAGTCGGAAAAAAAATGCTCAGAACAATCGAGGCAATGGATAAATGGAAGTATCGGATTACAAAACATTTGAGTGATTTTTTAAAAGCGTTTTCCTAACTAGCACTTCTAGAGACATCATCCAGGTACTTTTTTATTCATCTCATGTATTGTATCGTGTTGAGTTTTATTCTGAGGTAGGAAATAGTATTTCAGTAGATTTCAGTTGTCTGTTCTTAGGTTGGTGCCAGAATTAAAACCCAGTCAGTCATTTCTTTCAAAGCTCATCCCTTTGTCCAGTAGTTTTAAGCCTAGCTAGGCTTCAGTCTTTTCATTTTTGTTTGGACACTTTCATAGATTTTGAATTCTACTCTACAACTTAACAGAATGTTTATCAGCTTTTTTTCTGGCATCATCATAGAGGAGTGATTGCACAGGCTGTTGCAGTGATGCTGATTCACAAACCAGCTCACAGTTAACAGCCCTTGACCAAAATGTTCAAATAATGCAGCAATGCAGGAAGTAGCCAAGCTGGCCGGTGGAAATTAAGTTTTGAATTGAGAGAGATGATGGGAAGAACGCTATTTGTAGTGTATTATATTTATTGACATTGTTAGAATATGTGTACAGATAATGTAAAGCAATGTTTTGGCACAGATGTGTTTTGTTCAGTATTTGAAAGTCTATAAAATGTGGAATGACATATGAGGTTGAAATTAAGGAGGAGCAAAATGTTAATGAGACCAGTTTGTTCTTTTCTTAAAATGTTACATTCCAACTTTCCAAGGACCTGAACAGTGACAGAGGAAACTGCTGCTGCCCTCATTTCTACCTTCTATTTTTATTTTAGTATCAACTTCCATGCTCCCTGTTGTGATAGTTATGATGATTAAGATATTGTAGGCTTGCACTTTATGAAGTTTAATATTGTTATGATCTTGTTTGTTGTGCTTGACTGAAAAAAAGAAAAATCCCCTGTGTTAGTGTTCTTCATGGCAGCCCTTCACATTGGTGAACAGCTGTGTGAGTCAGTGATATCAAACATTTTCCCATAGAAACTTTTCATCTGTCACTGCTGTTGCTTTTTTAACAGCCTCTGCCTGAATTGTGTCAAACATGTTGGCTCATTTTCAATAAGTGTTTGAAAAGGCAGCAATAACATGTCCATTTACATGTCGGAAAAAAAAGAAATCCTAGTGTTTTACAGTCAGTGGTGGCCTGTAATAATGCTGTCAGTGGGGACTGCAACGCCAGACAGTATTTTTTACTTTCCAAGGGAATCCAACTTTTTTTTTTTTTTTACAGTTTTGGACATCAGTTTGGACAGAAGAAGAAGTGGAGTCCAGTGAAATCCATTCATCTAAATTGTCAAATAGTGCATGTTGACAAGTTTGTATGTTAAGTCTTAAAAACTGTTATACACCAACCAGCCACAACATTAAAACATTGAGCCAGTTTACCACACACACACACACACCATGCTGGTGACTGGTTTTAATGCTGCTGAACAAACTTCAATTGTATGTTATGATGTTATAATGTTATTGTATGGTGTGTTCCCTAAAACTCAATTCATGAAAGGGCAGATAATGAGCACTACCTAATAAAAAAAACCCAAGCAGTGATGTGACACTGTACATCAGAATGACTATAAATAAGAAACAAATAAATGAGATAACTTCTAGCCTTTCTTAGGATCATTTGCTGTATTGATGTCTTATGTGCTTCATATTTAAAACATGGTCATGAATATAAGCACTTGATTTATTATGTAGCACCAGAGGGATCATTAGTGCAGAAAAAAGTACCTTTTGAATTTGCCTGTATTCCTTCATAGACCAATGCTCCTTGATACATGATTATGCATTGTATTAGTGTGGATATTTGTTTTTTATTTCATGTTTTCAATTTTACATAAGCTACCCAGCAGCATATGAAGCATGGTGCAGTACGTAGCATAAAGTGATTCTGTATGAAGCAAATGGAATTTCCAGCTTCACATAATTTGATTGGTGTAGATTGTTACAGAACCCTTTAAGTCTTGGAAGCTTATTAGTTCTTATTAGTTCACAAGATCTTAGCAATACATTTTGTGTACACAAGATTTCAATTTGTGTAAACAAACTATTAATTTGTGCAAACCAGGCAACTTCTACAAAAACAAGACAACTTATGTGAAAAAGTAATTAATTGATACAAACAAGATAAGTTGTGCACACAAGACAACAACTTATGCAATCAATGATCTTTTTGATGGTGTGTTTGAAGTGACTATCAGATCTGAGAGTCGGTGGCTGATCTGCAGAATCATGCAGAGTTAACACTAATGGGATTATAAAGCTTTATGCAGAGTGGACACTGTGACAAACCTGCGATAAAACCCCACTGAGACAACATTCATTTCTCCTGTACTGCCATTGCCTTTACCTGTAATGAAATAGTTTATAAACTGCTGAGTGTTCAGAGATATCATAAGTGATTCATGTGTTGTAGTCAGCCTTGTTGGATAAAGATGTCACTGTGGTTTAAAGCCTTGCTGTTTTTGAGAATTTGGGCTATCCCTTATTGTGGTGTGTTGTTTTGTTTTTGTTTTGTTTTTTTCATGTATAACTGCTCTAACCTAGATAAAGAGATGATGTTTCCAGCCGCTAGTTCCTAGCAGAAAATGTTTTAGCTACTTTAATATATTAAGTCAACATCAGATTTTTGTTCCAGTACCACAGAATCATAGGTCTCCTCTCTAAAGCTACCACTATGCACTTCTGTCCAACATTCCTATAAAGAAAGTGCATAGAGGAATAGCGCTGACTTGGCAGACTAAATAGCAACAGGGTGGATTTAATGGCTGGTTGTAGGGGTAGAATCCATCGGAGCATGTGAATAAACCTGTTTTATACATAGATGCACAAACACAAAGGCCACTATTCCATACCTGGGACCCCACGTCCACACAGTGACATGTCTACACCTTTTGGGAACATCACAAATATTGTAATCTAGTGATCCCTGTTTTCTCCCCTGATCTGCACAGGGAGCGATTTCTAGCTTTTATACTTGTAAAATGTTTCAAAGTAGGGTGAAGCCTTCTTTATAACCAATGTGTGACTTGCTTGTTAATTTCAATTAGTGTCAAACTGTCAAATGTATTTTCAGTGGCTGGTTTTAAAAAAAATGCAGATGATTATCTCTGTAAAAGCAGCATGTTTGTTTAGAATAGAAAGTGCCAAAGAACTGTTACGCGCTGTCACTTTCCCATCTTAACAATGATTAAGATCAGTGTGTATCAGATGTTTTCTGTATTTACCGAAGGGCAATGAAGAAAAATAAACTTTGGCTTCAAAAGACCGTGTGTATTTGACGCTGGGACTTAGAAGGATATTCAGATACCACTTTGTTGCACCTGTTTATCAAAACAGTCTAAAAATTTCTTTAAGCTCAAAATCAAAACATAAGGTCGGTTGTGTAATTGCATAATCACTGCTATATGCCAAAACAAGAATGTGCAGGTTAGCCAGTTGTACAACTTTTTCATTCATTTGTGAAGGGTGCCAGATAGTTGACTAAATGCTCCTGTCTGCCTTGACACCTCAACACTGGAGGAGTTATTTCGAACATGGGTGATATGAAATCATGGTGCTCGAGGACTTCTAACAGTCTCAGAGAGGAACTATAACTTCATATTCTTCTGTGAGAATGATACAGGTTTTAAACCTATTATCTTTATTACTTATTTTATTGTCGAGATAATCATTCTAGTACTAATGCTAGTGTTAATATCTAAGTTAATTCATAACATACACTGTATCATGTATACAGCCATGTAACGAATACTACTTCCTAGATTGTTTGTCCACATTATGTGTCTACCACTGTATATTAAAAGTTTTCAGAAATTGTTTTCTGGTGTTGGGGTTGGTGGTTGTCATCAGTTAAGAATTTATGATTTTCCACTGCCCTCCTGTGGCCACATTCAGGTATTACAGCACTACATTAAACTGTGTTTTGCTGTTTATTGTAGAGACAAAACTATCTTTACCAACTTGCTCTGCTTTATGAAATTGCAGCAAACTAATGGAAAATACAGCCTTCTCCATCCTAAACGAACTACAACATCACTTCCTTTACGAGCTTGAGGTTAGGTAGAGTCCCAGCTGTGGAAGACATCCTAGCCTAGCATCGAAATTGGATGATGCAGTCATCTGCCTTCTCCTGAGCTCTCTCATCTGGATAAACCTGGGAACTGTGAGAATCATAGTCTTTGATTTCTCCAATTACTTTCTTTCCTTATTACGCTCCTGGGGACAAGCTGGAACTCCTTGAGGGGTGGACCAGCATCTCGCATCTGGATACAGTTACCTCACCAACCGGCCGCAGTATGTAGGGACATGAGACTGCGCCAATACAGCATGGTGGTCTGCAGCAAGGGGCCAGCAGGCGGTCCTGGCTCCATTTCCCTCTTCACCACCTCTACACTGCAGACTTCCAGTACAACTCACCTCACTGCCACCTGCAAAGTTCTCTGGCGACTCTGCAGTTATGGCCTCGCTCTGAAATGAGGGATGACAGGGGTACAGAGAACCTTCAGCATGAGAGACTTGTCAGACTGGTGCTGCGGAACTGCCTCAGATCAATGCCCAGGGAAGACCAAAGAACTGGTGGTGGATTTCCGCGAGAGCAGACACTCCCAACACCAGTGAGCATCCAGGGACATTGGTCAGGTGACATCTTATAAAATTTGCCTGGGTGTTCAACTAATAGACTGGACGAATGGACGAACAACACCACTGCTTTATAAAAAAGAAGGCTCAGAGCAAGCTCTACCTGAGGAGACTCAGGTCCTTTAAGTGCAGGGAGCTTTTCTCCCAGAGACTTTTGTAACTGATTATGGCATCAGCCATCTTCTATGGAGTGGTCTGCTGGGGCATGTATCTCAACAACAGACAGGAAGACTGGACAAGCTGATCAAAGCCAGCTCTGTCTGGGGTATCCTCTTGACCCTGTGGAGGTGGTGGGTGGACAATGAGCTCCACGCACATTCTGTTTGTCTACTTTTATTACATTCTCAGCAATATTTATACTAACAGCTATATTTTTATAGCCTTAACTTGTTTTATCTTGCCCTTACTTGTATTTATGTCTTTCTATCTTTTCCAATCACTTATGCTGCTGCAACATTAACACATTCCCATTGTGGGACTAATAAAGTTATCTTATCTTATCTCATCTCATCTCATCTCATCTCATCTCATCTCATCTCATCTCATCTGTCTTATCTTAACATGCAGGTGCCACCAGATCTCATTCATACGGAACAAAATAATTTACAGTAAGTGACAGTGTAAACGAAACAGATGTTGTTGGAGTCATTCAAATCCTTTGCTGTTCCAGGATTTCTTTGTCACTGGTTTTGTGAGGTCTACACAAAGTATCTATCATGTATGTTTGGCAAAGGCTGCATCCCCAGATGAGATGAACATTTCTAAGTGATTGAATATCAGGCAAACAACACCTCTGGTAAAAAAAAAAAAGACAGACAGAGAGAGAATTTACATTTACATTTACATTTATTTTGTAAAATAAAATCCTCTGTAATAAAATATAGAATAGGTAACATATTAATTTCTCAACAACAGGAGATCTGAGGCCTTCCTTTTCACATCTGTGTTTCTAACCTATGGGTCTTGATCAACTGGTTTGGAAATGATCCCTCAATTGATACGCTGAGACAACGAACAATCTAAAGGTGGGTATGACTAAACACACCAGTGACAGTCACTGTACCAAAGAAGCAGCTGGATGAAGCGTCTCCAGCTACATCAATGAAACATTCTTAAATATTCCCCACAGAGTTTATGCTAGCCTATACAATATGGCCAAAATGGCGTTAATATTCAAATTCTGGTCATATTACCAAGCATATATTTTAAATAACCATGTTATAGTCTACATTAAAACAACAATAAAACACAATGTGTGATCTAACAAATGTAAAGACTGACCAAACTCCTTGAGGATATCTGCTTTGACATATTAAAGTCGTTAATTAAATGCATATTTATTTTCTCAACATTTTAGGTGTAAATGATTAATGGGACAGAAATCTTTTAATCAATGTAATTAGACAAGAATGGTGTACCAACCACTCTTGGTATCCTTCACTAAAAGTACTTATTTTACTGTGAGCTCAGATTATTATTATAAGTGTCAAGAACATTATAGGTAGCATTCCTACAGAGACAGACCACAAACTTCTGAATCAGTTAAACTAAATTATTTAGTCAAATTCACCTTGTCTTGCTGACAAGATTACTGCAACCGGTCTTAAAATCATTTACATCACTCCTAGCAACTCTATTTCTTCCCTCACACAGTGTCCATTTATCTCTCTACCCTCTCATCCCTGTTTTTCAGTTCTTCCCATGCCTTCTGTGCCTCTCTACTCTCTCTCTTCTGTCACTTTCTGCAAGTGCTGCCCGGGAGATGTAGAGTCCCAGTTTGTGATGACAAGTCTCCCTTCTGCTCTGTCCTATAATACCGCAACATTTTTGCTTTAAATGCAACAGTCCTTGCTTTAGTCTTATTGCTGCAAATTATTATAACTGTAATTATTGTACAGTTAAAGTTAATATTAATATTAATGTTAGTTACAGCTCTATATGGAATCTGCATTTATGCCACACGATTTGTATTATTTTTCCTGAAACTACTTTCAACATGTCTTGGATGATGACCTGGCACATATTTAGTTTCATATATTCTTATATCTAAATAAAAATAAATAAAACATCAATATGCAGTGTGTGGCCTCATAATGATCGATTCTGCTGATCATCAGATGAACCTGAGCCTGAGTTTGAGGATTTGAGTTTGGGTTGCCTTGTTGCTGGGGGCACCAAAATGTTGACTCAAGCTCGGGCCTCCGGGTTCGTCTGGGATGAGGCTTGCGCGAATCGATCGCTGACGAGGGTGCCACCCGCTGCGTAAATGTTGTTGTTACTGTTGGGCCTGCGATAACCTGACCAGTCATGCGAATAATCATCGAAGAACGGCTGAGCTGATTTCGGAAAAATAATGGCCTGGAGTAGATGTGGATATAGGCTGTGACAGCGCAGTAATAACTGACGCGGCAATAATTGCAGTTATAATCAATTATAGCAATGAACTGAAGTGGTGTTGCGTTTGAGCAACGAATTGAGCAGGATGAGGAGCAGAGGGGCATGCAAATCCGGGCTGCATGCTCGGGGCGGGAAGCCTGCGAAGAAACAGAGAAGGAGAGACAGGGCATGATGGTGAAATCGTGAGGCTGGGGACACAGAAGGAGACGGCTGGTGCCGTATGAGGAAGAACTGGTGAAATGATGCCAATGGAACCTGAACGTTCTGTGTCAGCAAGACGAATGAACTGACTAAATACCGGTTTAACGATTCGGGGAGCTGGGAATCTCTGTGGGAATGCTTACCCATAATGTTCTCTGGCGCCTGTGATGAGCTTGTCGGCAAACGAAACGCCCGTTGACCTCGCTAACGATGCCACCGGCCGACCAAGATTTCATCCCCGATGACGTTACGCCAAGGCGAGCTCGTGTGCATTCTTCGCGACTGTCAGCGAATATCCCTCGGGGAGACTGATCGATCTTCCCGTTGAATCGCAACATTAGCTCGACCCCAATGTTTTAATGTGAACTATAACGTTGTAGGCAATATGACCGATTACAGAATAGCGCGGCCGTAACAACATAGCTCTGTGAAATATTAAGAATGTTGCATTGATATGACGGCATTTCCATCCGGCGGACGGTACGGCACTGCTGATGTGTTTGGTCACGCCACTGCTGGGTGTTCTGTTGTCTCAGCTGCATCAGTGAGGATCATTTTCAAACTGGCTTGATGAGTGAATGTGAAAAGGAAAGTCTCAATCTTACTGCTGTTGAGGGGGTGGCTGTGTGCCATTCCCATGTTTGTTACAGAGACACATTTTACTGAGAATAGTGTAAAGGTAGTGTAAATTCTCTCTCTGTCTCATCTTTTGCAACAGAGGTGTTATTGCCTGCCAGTCGCCACAATAAATACGGGGATGCGGCACAGCACGCCAGGCATACATGATGAATGCTGTGTGAACTACTTAAACCGGTAGGCGCAAAATCGCAGAACTGTGGTGATTTTGAATCTGTAACATCTGTTTCTGTTTGATGACCAATAACTTTACTATGGTATTTTGTTCCTGTGAATACGCTTGCGCGTTAGACAAGATGAGATGAGGAGAAATGAGATGAGACGGACGAGATGAGATGAGAGATGAGACAAGGCACAAGATGATCACTGGCTCACGGTGAGGGAAATACACGTGTGCGGCGGCATGAAGTGATTGAAAGATGAAGAACATGCGTCTAGTGAGAGCAGATAAAGGCACAGTTAAGGCCTGGCGCAACGGCTATGGCCGGAGAATGTGATAGTAACGGGTGCGTGGGGTGGAGCTCGTGTCCGCCCACCACCTCCACGGGGTCAGAGAACGGGACGACGGCTTTCTTGATCAGCTTGTCGATCTCTTCAGCTATAACTGTTGAACAACGCGCTGGCGGGCCTCGCCGAAGATGGCGATGTAACTGTGTAAGTCTGGGCAATGCTACACTCCGAAGTTCAGTCTCCTCGGCAGTAGGCACTGCTCTGTGCTATGAAAGTGCAGGTGAGTCTCTGTCGGTCAATCTGTGTTCGGCCATCTGGCTCTGAATGCTTTCACGGAAAGTGTCTGCTCTGCGGTCACGCCACCCGGATGCAATGCTTCACGACCTGGGCAGTTCGGGCACCGATCCTGAAGTCCTGCGTCGACCTGTACTCCCTGTCATCCTCATTTAATGATGAACCGACAACTTCTGAAGTCAGAAAAGCTGCAATTAACAGTGGGGATGTGTTTGGGATGGAGGAAGACTGTGACCCCGTTGGTTGCTGCGGTCACGTAAAACAGGCTGGTGGCTAAAGACAGTTTGTCTACCTGACGACAGCAGAGGCGCGCGGTTGTGTGGTGCTGCAATACAGATGGCGCAGGGAGGGCTGATGGAAAATCATGGGTTAACGGCGATGTTCTAACCGAAATGCCGAAACTGGCATGCTCGTGTCGTTTCTGTCGGACAGGCTGTCTGGGGTATTGGGTGCGTGATGCAGCCGTGAGGGTAACGAATATTAACGCGGCGATAAATGCTGAATGATTATCTCGTTTCAATAAAACGTCAATAAAGATAATAATTTTAAAACCTGTATCATTCTCACCGGAGAATATGATTATGGTTCTGAAGACTTCATTAAAGTCCTCGGCGCCATCGATCGCCTCGCCATGTTGAGCTCTTTTCCTCGGTATTGGTGTCAAAAGCGGGCGAACGTTAATCAACTATCTGGCACGCCTTCACAAATGAATGAAAAAGTTGACCTGACGCAACCTGCACGTTCGCGGGCACACGACAACGTGTTAATGTGACCGACGCATGTCGTTTGATTTTGACTTTGCTGGTTGGACTGTTTACGATGGGCGAACGGCAATATCGGTGTCGCTACAGAATCACCAGTAAATAAATTGATAACGTGAGGCAAAGTTCTTCGTTGACTTCGCTCTGGCGACACGCAGAAAAACATCTGATGATGTGACGTGTTAAGATGGAGATGACGTTACAACGGTCTTCTTTTTATTCAGGCATGCTGCTTACGAGATCGTCTGTGCCTTTAAAGCGAAGAATACTGGCTGACGGTTGTTTATAATTGATTACGGAATCTTACGTGCTGCGGGGCTTCATACTGAACATTTTACAAGTATCAAAAGTGAAACCGCCTGCAGGTATCAGGGGCGGATCATAGATGGCGATTGTGTGATATTCCCAAGGCAATGATGGTGTCGCTGCGCGGGCGTGGTCTGGTATGGAACGGTGACGCGGTAACGTGCATCTGTAATATGCGCTTTCGTTGCTACGTAACTCCAGATGCCTGACATCCCGCCCTGTTGCTGTTGTCTGCCAGGTGGCATTGTTCTGTGCACTGGCAGGAATGTTGGACAGGTGCATGATGTTACAGAGAGGGAGACCTGTGATTCTGGTACTGGAACAAAATCTGATGTTGACAATATGATAAAGTGGCTGGTGACCCTGCTAGAAGCGACTGTTATCGTCTCTTTGTCTGAGTTGAAACGATTGCCAGCCGAAAAACAGAAACAAACAAACAACACTCTCGAGACCAAGTCTCAAAAACAACAGGCAGTATTTTATCTTTATCGGCTGAACTGACTGTCACTGCTCTGGGCTGCTCGGCTGTCTGTAACTTCC
>BRZM01001398.1:0-11358 GCA_033238685.1 Lates japonicus
ATTATTATTATTATTATTATTAGTTAATGAATTCATAAACAGAACAGTTATCCTAAGATATAACAGTACAATATGTTACACCTCATGCAAATATGAGCAGCCTACATATAATGTACCAGGAGATATCCAACTATGAAAATTAAATAAATATATACACACGTCACAAGTATAAACATAATACTTTAAACAAACCTAACTGAAAAAAATCAACATTTATGCATCAGTTCATATCATTTAAAACACTGTCTATCTGATTCAGATCATAAAATGAATCGTCTGTAAAGTATGGGGATTTTATCTGTTGTTAATTTATTTCTCTCACTCTGTTATTGCATAGTTTAGACATATATTCAGAAAGGGACAGGTAGTCAATTAAAGCTCTATCCTCAGTTCTAATCAAGCCCAAATCTTGCATATGAACTTTAAAAAAAATGTTTGTTACAAATCATGATATAATGGAATAACAGGGAATAACATGAATTAAATGTTATACTTCATTCTGTTCATAATATTAACAGATTCTTTCATCTTTAACCACACCACAAACTACTAAAAGTATGTCCTCAATTTTAGCCACTGGTTTCCAGATTGTTTGTGTGCCCTTAGTCCTGCTGTGGTATTTGAACTCTTCAACTTCCACATTTGTTTTTAGGAGATAATTTCCCTCAAATTCACAGCCTGTACCACAAGCTCACCATGCTGGCCTTCCATCTGATCTCACAGGAGTCCATCCCAACCTCTGCCAAAACAGGCACAGATTTCTGAACTCCCCAAAAATATATAATTGCCTTTTTATGAAAAACTTTTGCAAAACCTTTCATAACCTCATATCACTGACACATAATCAGAGAATAAGTACATGACATTACATATTCTATGTACCAAAGTGCTGTGAAAACTATAGGACACTGACTCTTTTTATCTCTTTGTTGTCACTTTTTGTCGTTTCTGAGGTGCTAACAACACCAAATGTTTTTACTTTTCTGCTAATGTTCACCTAAAATCCATTTGTAAATTGCATCTGGATCTTAAAGTGGGTCTTTGGTGGACCCAGAACTTCTAAAAAATCCTCGGCAAAGTGTTTCATTCCCACGTAATGCTCGATAAAAGGTTAAATAAAACTGCTCCTATTATCATTTCCCCCCAGGCAAACCAGCAGGATCTAATATTTGCCTGTCATTAATTTTGTTGTCCCTGCTTAAGCAAACAAATACCTCATGAAATTGTATTTAGAGATTTGTTATTTGTTCAAGATATTTGTTTTTGTTCTTCAGTGGGTGTCATGCTCCCAGACATTACCAAAGTATCTGTATCTCCCCTTATAATGTAGACTCAGGGGGACATATTTGGAGTAAATCTTAGAGCCGTATAGTACAATAGAGCATGTGTGGATTAGACCCAGTTAATAATGCGAGCACAAAGGCACTCTGTTCTTTTAAGTCTTTATGGGATTTCATAGTGTGTGTATGCCTGCATGTGTGTCTGTGTGTGTATGTGAGTATATGTGTGTGTCGCACATGAGAGGCCGTTTCCTGTCGATACTACTCCACACATCCCCGGTTCCTTTTCCATTGTAATTCCTTTAATTAAAGTGATTTTATTCACAGGCACACAGCTGGCACCGGCTACTTTCCATTAGCCATCTGAGTGGACGCCTCGTTCAGTGGGAGGACCTGCACTGGGGCTGCTTCCTATGGAGCGCACAATACTATTTTCATCTCCCAGCTGAGTTTGTTGTGTGTTTTGAATTTATTAATCATTGATTTTAATGTGCTGCCGCTTGACAGTGGCAGCTACCCTTGCATTAATTAATTCCTGCTTCCCAGCCTTACAAAATGGCATTTAAAAAACAATGAGAGGTCAGCTGGTGTTTCCTCTGACCTATAAATGGAAGGCGTCAAAAAGCAAAATGTCAAAATTTGCTTTTATTTGTTCTTCTCTTGGAAGATTTTATTGCCTTCTTTTATTTGATAGCGCAAGATAGAAATGGGGTTATTTTAGGTATATTGAAAATTTGTGTAAATACAGTTGTGTCACCTTTAATATTCTGCTCGTCTTTTTGAGAGGTTGTGAAATGCAATAATGTCTCTTTTGTTGGGTGTGTTTCCCTCAGTGCACCTGCTTTGCATACAGCATCTGCCAGGAGCACTCTCAAAGGAACTGTGGGTCTTAAGTTGAGGATAAAGGTGCATTGCCTTCAACAATAGGTAGTCTGTGTTTATCCTTTGAGGTCTTAAACAACTACGTGTACAAAGATTTGCCTTCTGTGAATTGGTGGAAATAGAAAAAGGGAGATTAGATCTTAAATTAAGCATATGGTGCTGGAATTTGAATGGAGTTGGGATTTGAATGTATTTACGGAAGTATATTCTTTTTTATTTATTGAGCAGACCTGAATTGTTCATCCATTTAAATGAGTGACTGGTCTGTGTGTTTGAAGAGATAAAAGCTCACTCTCATAATCCTTATTGACACTCCCGGATGCATAAAGACAGCTATTGCTCAGTCGGTGCCCTGCCCCTTGGAAAGGGCCTCATCCCTATTCACACTGGGTTGTTTAAAGCTAAAGATTTCCTGACAGATTGCTCTCAACAGATTGATCAGCACATGTTGAGAGAAAGAAAACTTCCCAAACTGGGTTTGTGTACATTTTGCATGTTTGCGCATATGTTTGTGGGTGCACACTGGAGCTGCTGTGCGTGTGTGTGTGCGCGCAACCCCAGAGTGAGGGGGGAGTCGCGGAATCACACGCTTCAAAAAGCATTCCTGCTATAATTAAAAAGAGCAAACAACCACAGTTGTAACCTGATGGCATTTAGTGGGAGCCCCCGCGTGGAGCTTCGACACAAAACCACATACAGTGCTGACAGCTGCAAAAGATAATGCACTCACTCCTCTCAGCTCACCTCTATCAGACTTGACACAGCTCACATCATGTAGGAAGAGGTAAATAGATACACAAAAAACCTGCTTGTGCTTCACAAACCTATGGTACAATGTGGCTGATGTTTCCCTCTGATATGCCCAGATTTGTGAGGTCATGAACTGTTTTTTAAAAGCAGCTGTAAGACAATCAGCCATGTTGGTTTGATAAGAAATCTGTGACTTCTTTCAGGAGCATCCGCACTGCATCCTCCACTCTGCCCTGTGAAAAGTGAGTTGCTGTTCTGGTACAGATGCTATATCTCTGGCTCAGCCTCTGCTAAGAAAGTAAAATAATCACTTTACGCAAATGCACCGTTTGACACGTCACTAGACCTTGTGAAGAAAAACGACCATGCCAGAGAGGGGTTCACTGTTAGGAGCACCTATGAAGCCCAAAGTTGCTTATTTTCTCCCTCCTCTTCCCTCTCTCTCTCTCTCTCTCTCTCTCTCTCTCTCTCTCCCTCACTCTCTCTCGCTGTCCTCCCCTTCCTGTGCCTAGCCTCTAAAGGGGAAGAGAGAGAGAGAGAGAGAGATCCATCGATCAGTGGTGATCATTGAGCACCCGCCCCGCCTCCTGCCTTGCATTGTTTTTATCTCATTTCACAACCCTGTTGCCATGGTACTGAAGATGGCACTTCAACCCTTGTGCTTAATGATCTCTTGGATGATAGCCTACTTGTCAGGCATTCATGCCCCGTTCTGTTAAAATGCAAGACAGAGAGGAATGAGCTGCTGCCTTTGCTAGTGGACAGGAGGGGTGATTATTTGAATTCTAAGCTTAACTGGTAGTGAACATGGTGTTATGGGTTATTTACCAAATGAGCTGTCTTAAACAGCTGTTTCGGTTTCTCTTCCCGGCCAGCTGAGCTGTGTTCTCAGAGATGGACATTCAGAATGACAGAGAAGACAATTTGCATTCATTTAGTGTCTCCTTTTGTTTTGCAGAATTACTTTAAAAGCCATCCCTCTTTTCTGGCAGTTCAGTGCTGGTTGAGGGATTACCGCTCATATAAATAGCTGCCATTGATTTGACTAAGAGAATACTTTGTGTCATTATGAAGGCAGAAAATCCTAATTTGGAAATTGGAACACACAAAAAAAGAGCTGAGCGTTCAATTCATATCCATAATCCGCCACATTGCATGAAATCAAGGGTGTCGCGTTACAATGCTTGATTTTAGTCATCACTGTGATGGAGACAAAGGTAGCGCCTGGAGCCATCATGGTGGTGCTACTCTGTAAGGGAATGTGTCATTTTATTATGTTTTATCTGGCAACCTCTCTGTGTTTTGCCGCGTGGAGCGTCTGTGTAGGGAAGCTCACAGAGGTGGTGATCCTGGAAGACTGGGGTTAAAGACACTGGCAATCTTTATGAATCTCTGATATTTAAATATGGATTCGGGCATCTCACTCAGTCAGAGACATTAGAGACTGCTTATTGATTGAGATTCCTGGAAAAGAAGAGATATGCAGGCTTGCCATCGCTGGAGATGGAGCTGTTCGATCATATCTGACCTATTATTCATGTGTGGCGGAGGGCTAGAGTTGTTGCTTTTGTCTTGGCATGATTCCCCCTCTATGTTTTTAGGGCCTCACATTCATGGTTTCTCGATTATCAAAACATCTCTATTACATACGATTGACGAATGAGTTGAGAAGAAGGCTTTAATTTAGAAGTTTTTGTACGCTCTCAGCTAAGGGGATGATGAAATTACCTGATAACTTCGAGGTGTAGGTTTGGTGTGTCGTCACTTTGAGAGCATGAAGAAGAAGAAGCCCGGGTCTGAATTTAGCTAAATGCGTTAGCGTGTGTTTGGTCTCCTGTACACAGACAGACAGCAATGTAAAGCGACTTAATTCTCTCCTCCATTACAGAACAGAACACAATGAAAAACACACTCCTCTTTTTATCTGCTTTTATCTCCTTTTGTGCCAAAGAGCTTTAAAGAATCAGTGTCCTTATCTCTCCCCCACTCCCTATAATGCAATAGCGTGAATGCTTCCTGTGTGTCCAAAGTAAGGTATTGAAAGGTCCAATTGAATTAAAGTAAAAGATCTGGGAAGAAAATGGGAAGTAGTCTCACTTTTCCCCTCTCACTTTTGACAGCGGGAATTGCTGTAAATTGACACTGATATGGTCCGTCTAGCCTTCCTTCCCCCTCCACCACCACCCCTCCAAATCCACACACACATTCACACTCTCAACCATTAGCAAAGTGAACAAATTGATTGTTCACTACTTGGAGAAAAGCAACAGCAGCTGGCAGGAGTAAAGTTGTAGTTAGTTGTAGAGGAGATTCAGAGGCAAGAAGAGGCTGCTAGAGCAGGCAAAGCAGGGCCCAGAAAAATGTAGAAAAGAAGAAACTTAGCTGGAGAGGTCGACGCAAAAAGGAAACAAAATGATTTTTATTTGTTTGTGAAGGTGAACAAGTCAGGCAGCAAGCAACTTTGAACAGACGCATAGATGTGTCTATGTCTACGTCTATGTTTTTTGTCTATACCGATGTGCACACTTTCTATGTTTAATTCAACTAGCTATTTACTAGCCAGTGGGTGCTAACGTTAGCCAGCAAACCTAGCTAGTGAAATTTACTTTCCTCACAGCCATGGTTGATGACTTGGCTGCTGCTTGGCGGATTTAGTTTGGTCAGGTAGGTGGCTCAGACACTATGCAAGCTACCTTAGCATACTAATTAGCTTAGTAGGCTAGTTAGGTGTTTTTTGCTGCTTTTTATCATATTTTTGATTGATTGTCTGCTCAGGCAAATTGCACAATGGCTCAAGTTGGTTGATCATCCAGTCAGACTGTAGAGTGAGAAATAGTTCAACCTGATTGAAAATATCAACCAATCAGGAATGGCTTATGAACCATACAAAACAAACAGCATGCTCATCATTTCAGCATAATAGATGGGTCAGGGTCAGGTCAGGATCAGAAGATGTCTGAGTGCAGACTCGCGTCAGTAGTAGTGAACACTAATTTTACTGCTTGTAACAATTTGACATAAAGTCAGTTTTGTGTTTGACAAATGAATGTAATCAAAATGTTTTTTACACAGTAAAATATGCTTAAAAACAAAGATACCGTTGCTCCTTTTCTCCTCCTCTGAGGTGTTCTTCAGGTGGAGTGCAGATTTGTTTTGATACTGCGACTGTCCATGTTTTTCCGACTTCTCAACTGAAACACAGTCAACTCGGAGGTGAAGTCACTCCCAGGACAACATCCGACTTCCGATGAAAATGGAACACAACCTTAAAGCAAAAACCTTGATACGCTTGCTCTGAAGGACACTCAGAGGGGGAGCTGTCATAGAAAGGAGCAAGACATGACAAATTTCACACATGGGATAACAGGGCATACTTTCAGACAGTCATGGTGTTGAACTACATTGTATACATATAAAGTGTAGTTGTGTAAGAGAGAGAGAGAAGTTCAGAACCTGCCTACTTTGTCATCTCTGCACACCTGGCTAATTGCTACGTGATGTGGGCATCATTAGAAGCAAGTTCCAAAATTACCGGAAGCTCCTCTGATTCTGCTGTTGGAAAGATCTTAGGGGAGGGTGTTTCAGACATCAGAGGATCCAAAAAGCACTTTGTTTGAAACATACTGGGGTCCGAAGGCTCTTTACTTATGATCGATGATATGAGTTGCGCTAACATGAGTCAAAGATAGACACGGTTAACAGAGAGAGGTTGATAAGAGTCAAGGCATTAAGTCTGAACCTTGTGCAAAGCCCAAGGTAGTGCTCCTGTGACGTTTGGCATAGGAAAATAATGGGAAAGGGATTCTCCCCCGGATCACTTGTAAAGAGCCCAATTCTGAAATAGAGATTGAAGTTTCAAGATTTATATTTAAGGACAAGTTGTGTTATATGAGAATACCATGAATTTTAAGACCTGCATTTTCATTTTTCACTTGACTGAAGACACAGATTTTCAGTGTTACAGCTGTTACTACTGCAGTGCACCTTCATATAAAATTAGTCGTGACAGCCTGACCTGTATCAAAGTATAGCTGTGTGAGTAATGCTATCAGCTGCTTAAGTCTATGAGAATGTGATTACAACACATCCTTCTTTTTAGATTTTGTACATATCTCTCTCTCAGCATTTCTCTCTCCCCCTCTCTCTCTCATCGGGTCACTCTCTGTCCTCCCTCCTCCTCTCTTGTCTGACTCGTCTCTCGGTTGATATGCCACAGAGAGACACAATTATCCACTTCATTTGAGTCAAGGTGCTAATGGTTGAGACTGGCCTCTTGGGGGAGGGGGAGGAGGGTATAGGTAGACATAATTATAAATGGTGTAATGAGTGTGGAATGGCCACAATGTAGAGCCCGCCATTACAGGTGACCCACTCCTTCCCCCTTCTTCCCTCCAACAACAGGGGTTCAACAGAAACAGAGGAGATTTTAGCCTCACATACCATCAGTCCCCCTTGCTCTCCTTCTTGTCTCATTCTGTGAGTGGTGCCCTCTCTTCATGTTTCACTTCTCTACTCTTTTTTTGTCTTTTTTCTGATGGATTGTATTTGTCTGACCGATAAAAATTAACCCTGTGACTCAGTATTTGTGTAAAAATGTTGCATTAAACCATGACATAGCATACATTGGTCATACTCAAAGGAAGTCATGCCTCTCCGTTCTTTTTTATATCTAACATCCCAGTATGTCTTATATCAATTTAGTTCACCTTCCTTTTATTAATGAATTTGATTGGTCCATCTCCCAACTGTTCTGATCTATGCTGGAAGTGCTGATTGAAATTAGCATCACTTATATGTGACCAGGGCTGAAAACTGCTGACCTTTTTGTAGATCTGGCCATCACCTCTCTGATGGTGATAATGTTTATATTCATCAAAAATAAAGAATGAAAGAATGCAGGCAAATGGTAAAATTATTCCCAAACTTTCTGTTGTGAAAACAGCAGCTGAAGCTAAGAGTAAAAGAAACCTTATTCTTTCACATGATGATTGTTGCTTTATCATATGATATTTGTTATTTTTCTGTTATCTTACTCTGTTTGCGAAGACATCATTTGGAAATAACCATACCACTACTACTGCCATTACTACTCCTGAAGTAGGTAGCTAGCTCCAAGCAAGTACCCACTGTACATGCCTGCAGTTTTGATTTATAGTTCAATAGTGATTTCTCTCACTGTTTATCACCATAGCAATGTTGTGTCCTCACAGTAATTGTGTTTATAGTCTTTCATTCTTTGTGGTACAAGCGTGGCAATAAGGTCTGCCTAGTTTTATTAGTCAATATCAGACTATTCTGTGCAAGCTTCGAGGTTATAGTCTTTCATTGGCTGCCAGCAAAAGAGGCAACGTTTCAGCAAAACATGAGGGGTTTACAGCACAGATAGCTGATGCTTGAAATGTATTACTGAAAACTTAACTGAGCGCTGTTTAACTTGTTAATGTTACTATTTTTTACTCAGTCTCTACTTACATCAGAAACCTGTGAGACAACACAGCCAATTGCAGTTGTTGCCTCTCTGGCGACCTGTGGTTACGTTTTTGAGGAGATGCATGTTTAGATATGGTGTAGCTGAAGGTGGTTTATGTACATAGACTCTTAAGCTGGTAACCCCTTAACTTCGTCAACCTAGGTGTGTTGGTTCTGCTGTTTGGAGTACATGGGAGCCATATCTACTTGCCTTAAATTTCCTTTATTAATTAACTGACTCCCCCCTTCACTCCAGCCAACCTTTCTCTTTATTATGAAGACTTGCTGTCCATGTGTCCCAAGTCCTTGAGGGGCCTGTAGATTTTCTTGTAAACAAACAAAAAGTTATGCTTACATTCAGTGTTACTCACCCACCTTGCAGCTATGTTTTATTCTTGATGCCCAACAAATGTGTTGGAAGTGCATTTCCTCTAATTAAACATTTCCCGGCTGATTTAGTAAGCATTTTTAAATCCAATAACAAATATTTATGGTGGCCTTCCTCTTCTATGCCCAGCGTTACATTGCTACATATCTTAGTGTATTACTGGCACCTGCTGACAAAGTGGAATAGTGTAAGTATTTGTAGGATTGTGCATCATCATGTGCGTACATGCATGCGTCCTCATGCGTGTGCATTGGACAAACAAAATAGGGGCCGCGTTGAAAAACAACTCTGTGGCACTCTTATATAGGTCAAAAGCTCCCACAGTGTACCTTTAACTCCCTAACTGGCTGTTTGTTTTTCAACAGCAAAGTTGATCGTTTTTACTGAGCGTGCTCTGGAAACAGGAGTACCACCTGAAGGTACTCCTCCTCAATCAATTACCTCCTTGTGGTGTATGACTTACGACCCATCACTTACCAAAACAAGTGTGGTTGAATAGGCTGTCTGAAATATTATCTTTCAGACTGCCTACATAACCTAATATTATATATTTCCAGACAGAATGAATCAACTGAACTAATGTCATGCCAAATACTCCTATAAGCTCTAAAGAATGCCAAAAGTAAGCTCACTATATAAACTGTTTTACTAAATATGGTTCAAAAAGCATGTTTGGGCCCTTGAAATTAATTCAAATCGATGCATAATTACTCCTACCTGAAGCATATCTCTGACAACCTCACCTGGAGCACCAACACTGCCTGCCCTTAACGGAAGGCACATCCAGCGCCTGCTTCCTTAGGAGGCTGAGGCGCGCGCCAGACAGGGAGCTCAGTCCTGACCTCCTTCTACAGATGTGTGTGGTGGAAGCGTCCTGTCTTCCTGCATCGTAGGTGGCATGGCGGCTGCTGGTGGCGGAAAGCTGCAGGGGTGGTGGCTGCACAGACGACTGTGGGAACCAACCTTTCCACCACCACGGACATCTACACGCCAGATGCAGGAAGCGGGCCGCCTGCATTCTGAGGACCCCACTCACCCGCATGCTCTGTTTTCCCCTCTCCCCTCAGGCAGGAGCTCTGAACATTAAGAGCAAGACCACCAGACTGAGGAACAGCTTCTTCCCGGAAGCTGGGACTGCCTGCTAATTCTGGGAAGACCCCTGTAGCCTCCTGCAACCCCCCGCCCCCTCACTTGTCTCACTTCTTCCGTCACTTTAACTTCTGCAGTGGCACAACTTCTGCACACTACCTCAATGGCAAAGAGACTCTGATGTTGTTGTTGTGTCTTTTCATTTCATTTTAAGCAATTCTATTTTTATACATAAATTCTATTTTATGCTGCAAATTCCTTTATACTTTAGTAGTTATTTATTCTGTTTGGCTGCACTGGGACCAGAGTAACTTATTCGTTTCACCCCATGTTCACGTGTTGGAATGACAATAAGCTCATAGATCCTTGTCTGTCATAATAAGAGGCTGCACAGTGTTCATTTTACAGCAAAGTTTTGATCTGCTGATCATGGAATCAGATCAATAAAAGTTTTTATTCATACTGATAATTTTCTGATCTCGCACTCTGTGGCTTATAATCATATTTTTTTGCTGCTTGTGTATCAAGTAACAGTGTTGACTGTTATTCTGCCTTTGTTGTTCTGTGTAAAGGTATGAAAACAGAATGCAGGACCACTGTTTATTCCACCTTTAAATTGGCAGCAGAAGGTCACAGAATTTCTCATGAGTCCTGAGGAGGGTTGGACTGCACTGCAGGGGCAGCGCAGGCTATGGTCAGAGGTTGTTGGTGCTTGTTGAGGTAGCAACCTGAGAACCCGTTAGTGGAGGATCGGCAGCAGGAAGCTGTCAGGCTGAAAAAGAGGCTGTTGGGTCTGGTTGGCCAAGGGTCTCCTCAAGCAGCCAACAGGTACACAGATGAAAGTAAAACTTGGCCATGGAACGAGTTTGGGGAGACTATGGAGAAGGACTTTCGGTTGGCCTCTAGGAGGTTCTGGCAAACGGTTTGAGTGACTCAGGAAGGGGCGGCGAGAAGTTAGCTCAGGCTGTGTTCAGTCAGGAGGTGAACTGCTGACCCAGACTGGGATATTGATCAGTGATCGAAGAAGCACCTTCAAAACCCCTAGACAACCAACATGTCCTCTGTGGAAGAAGGCAGAAGTCTGAACTTGGGGAACCCTTACCCCCATATTCCTGGCAGAAGTCACTGAGGTGGTCAAACTCCTATTCCTGGGGCATCACACTGCTCAGCCTCCCAGGGAAAGTTTACTGCATTGTTGAACCTCGGATTCAGGCAATTGAGAGAGTGGACCAGCCATGTACCCTCACAGGGTTCAGGTTGGCCATGGGAGTTTGACCATCCAGTCTGCATGTGTTTTGGGGACTTGGAGAAGGTATATGACTGTATACCTGGAAACAACCTTGTGGGAGTGCTGTGGGGTGCTGTGGGAGTGTGGGGCCACTGGGGAACTAAGCCATCCGGTCCTTATACAACCAAAGTGAGCCCTGTCTGAATCCTTGGCTAAAGTCAAACACCTTTCAGTGGGTGTTGGGCTCAAGGTTGCCTTGTCTCCATTTCTGG
>BRZM01001398.1:29535-45719 GCA_033238685.1 Lates japonicus
TGGAGCCAAGTATGCTCTGTTTTTACTGGTCCTTGAGAGTAGAAGAAAGTAGCAGATGAAATAACTTACGTCCGGAGATAGCCATTGATAATGAAGTCTTTGCAAGGTACTGGCTTTATGGGTACCTAACAGTTTTATAGGCAGAGCATACAGCAAGTTAGTCATCTGAGACATTATGAAGCCATTTTGTCAATCCACTGTCTCAACAGATTGACTTTGTACAAGATGATGAAGTACAGTGCAGCACATTATATACATGCCATCCAGTAATCAGGGATGCATTTTTGTTTTAGTCAAGAAGTCATGTTTTTTTGTGGTGTTTACCACAAACAATGGAGAACTAAGCCTGCAACAGTCCATTGCATTGTAAATGGAAATGGAACTGGGTGAGTGAGCCACAGGAATGGCCTCAATCACCTGTGACAGCTCCATTAGAAACTATGAGGTTTCTATTATTCGCCTCCTTCTGCTCTTTTATAATTGTCAAGGGGCCGTTGAGGAAATTGCCCATGTCGCAAAATAGACGAGCTTTTGTTTGTCAGCAGACAGATCATGATTTGGCAAGTGAGAGAAGATGGGTTTTTAACTTTGGGCATTGGGGAGGGGCGATGGGGGGGGGGGGGGGGGTTGAGGTGAGCAGGCTGTTCCCCTCACCTCGGCCTGATGCAGACAATTGTGCATGCTTGGGGTAATAAATTCAATCCTAACCTTGCACTTGCAAGGAAGTTGTATATCTCTGACTACTTTGATCACCCAGATAATTAATTGACCTTCATACTCAGCAAAAAAAAAGAAGAAAAAGAAGAAAGAACCAATATCCTCTGATCACTGCCTCCTCTCCACTTTTCTTCCTCAGACCCAGGCCTACCATAATGTGCCTGTGACTCCTCCAGCTGAGAAGACCATGCCCGTATGGCCATGTTGCTGGGGCTGTGGGGATTGGCATGTGGTTACAGCTCCAGGTTGGCCTCTACCACCGCCTCCACTGTGTGCTGCAGTGGTTGCACGCGACACTGATGCTAGTGTGGTGGGCGTCATGACCATGGGGACCCTCCTGATGTAACCTGCCAGGCCACGCCTGCCAGAGATCCCTCCTCCTCCTTTGTGGGCCAGAAAAGTTCTCTGAAATAACTTTGTGATTCTAGGTTGGACTTAGGCTGGCCAACATCATTGATTGAGTTCTAGTAACTACACTTTTGGTACTTCGCCTAAGATTAGAAGCAGTGTTGGTCCAGTTAGCCGGGCCTATGCTCTGGAAGATGTGCTAGGTGTGATCTGACTGAACTTGTATGTTGGCAAGAAGTTTGGAAGTGATATCTAGTAGTTATATGGAATACTGTCAGTAGTGTGTCCTTATATAAAATTGTGAAATTCTTCTGGAATGCATCAATACTAATATTAGAGTCTTTAAATATAATTAAGAGGATACAACTAAGCAAATGCGGAATGATTGATGAGTACATAATGATGCTGAAACTTCCCAAAGACTGTTGCTGAAATGTGGTCATGGAATGAGCTACTACAGAATTGGAGACATTGTGTGTCTTTTTTGAGGCCTGGCATAATGAGGATTGACCCAAAGCCCCTCTGTACATGTGATGAGCCAGCAACCCTTCTCCTTGTGCACCCCCCACCACCATTCCCCCAACCCACCCTTCCCCAGGCAGAGCCATGTGTAAGTGCTGAGCGACCCACCAGCCCATAATCAATTGATTTCCTGAGGAGGGAGCAGGTGCCATCCCATCAAGAAGCTCCTGGTACTTGTTGGGTTTGTCCAAGGCCGCTGCCACCAGAGACATGGAGATACAGGTTGAGGCTGAAGCAGAGTTGCGTTTTTATATGCCACATTTCAGAGCGAAGTTAGAGTGGTGAAAGATAGCAGAGAGCAGCAGGGCAGTTTTGTGATAGAAAAGAATTTTTAAGCGCGATATAATGATGTGTCAAGGCCTGAGTCATGTAAACAACACATTAGGCACACGCCTTATGAAGATTATGTAGAATCCAGTAATTTATCACAGCCGAGACGCCGCGGGTAATCGGGCAAGGAAGGAGTCGGTGATTCTCCTGACAAGCTTCCCGTGACCTTAGCTGCCGATTAACCCCAGGTGAAAATCATTCCTGGCACACACACTCATTAACCTAATCTGGTATTAGGTGACATGACCTAAGAGAGCTAGATCGCCCTTATCCCAACTTGTACTGCCTCTGCGGTGTCCACCATTATCCCAATTATTTTGACATGGATTTATATAGATTATGAGATCGAGAAGCCATTTGTGTTTACACCAAATACTGCAGTGGTAAGTGAGGTTCTGAGATTTGGGCGTAGGCACGAGGGTTGAGAATGCGGTTGTGCTCAGGCAGGATAGCGCCGGGTCACGCCCTTTAAGTTTTACCGCCTCCTAAAGGAGTGCGGATATGCAGAACCAATTGAAACTGAGGATGGTGACATGTCATAAAAGGGAGATTTATTTCTCCACAAACAGGGAAGGATAGGAGGCAGTTTTACTATAGTCTGGAAAGTTAAAAATGAAGTTGGTGAGAAAGCTATGTTTCATCACCAGGAGGTCAGCCAGATCTCTTTGTAATCCATTTTTTTCATTGCTGGAAGAGCTATCCCTCGGTCTGTCTCGCCAAATTTCACCAGCAGCTAGTTGTAGTAGGTTGGGAGTTTTAGAGTTCTGCAGCGACACTCCAGACTCAGAAACACTGGTGCAGGAGGTCACCAACAAAAATTGTCATAATCCACCAGCAGAGGGAGCTAATGGCTCCAACTGGCATCAGACACTGAGCAATTGGTCACCTTACTCTGGACAGAGACTGGACACCATACCAATATCATAATGTTGTGATGGTTTCAGCAACAGATACACCCGATGGAGAAGCGTGGTAAACTGGGTCTTCAAAACTTTGCTTTTGATGGTACAGATCCAGTACATGTGTGATTGGACATGGTCTTCACCTGCTCTGGAAATAAAAGCCTGAAAATATTTGATATTTTGGCACTCAATGCGCTTCATAGTCGCTCAAACATTGCCTCCCTTTATGTAAAATCAGTGTGTGGTAGTTGGAGGTTGTGTAATGCACCTGGCCAGTTTTGATGGATTCTCTATACTGCAGTGGTGCAGTGAGCACAGCACTGTGAAACTCTATTGATCTCAGTCAGAGTGAGGGAGAGCTTGCTCCCACTGCAGCAATGTCCTGCTTTCACTCAGCAATCACATGTTTATGAGGGAGATCAGCCAAAAAAACATGTTTGGTAGTTGGAATAAATTACAGGAATGTTTGAAAGTGCATTATTCTTGTTTTGCCTGAGTTCCACGCATCAGTGCTCATCCATTACAATCCATAAAGGTCACAGAGTTCAGCTTGTCCATCAGAGGAGAGATGTGTTCTGTTAGCAATATAATTACTATTTAATGAAAAGACAAAAGAAGAGATTTGAAATAAAAACATCTGGCAAACATACTGCTCTACTGTTGCACTTTAGTCACACCTGTGGGTCTCATTACTGCAAAGTGCTGCGCGGTAGTTGTTATTTTCTACCAAGAAATAAATATGTTTTAGTCAATGCACCGGCGTTGTTTTGCTGTATTGCTTTCTAAAGAGATTAGACCCACTGTGTATCAGTTTAATCTACCAGCCACAGGTAGATTTCTAGCTCCAGTCATTCGTCATCTTTTTGTTGTTAAGATAATCTCTGCACCCAAGACCTCGCTTGGAGCCACATAACTTATGATGTGCAGACTAATATTATAGATATGGTCAAGTAAAATGTTGGGCAGGACTGGCATTCACATCCACACTATTCCCAAAAGCATTTTTTTTTTTTTTACGTCAATCATACTGGATCTTTAGGGGTCTGAAAATGTATGCTGAGGACCTGAGAACATCCACTGACCTCCCACACAAATCTGCACTTAGGGTTCATTAGTGGACACTGGACAAATATGTGCTATTATTTATTTGTTTTAAACCCATGTTAGATGGATTCTTGAGCTCCACATAGCCAGTGGACAACAACTTGACAATCGGGAAATTATTTTATTTGCCCCGAGTCAAAATTGCGGTCATTAAAACCTTA
The DNA here is from genome assembly GCA_033238685.1 of Lates japonicus. Lineage (NCBI taxonomy): Eukaryota > Metazoa > Chordata > Actinopteri > Centropomidae > Lates > Lates japonicus. The sequence goes on from BRZM01001398.1 coordinate 33,620, forward strand.
GTAAACAGCAACACAGAAAGGAGACAATTGAATAGTATTCCTTTATTATTGCAGGTGTTTGAGCATATGAGAGACCCAATAAAAGTTCATAAGTTCCTGTATAGCCAAAATTTGCAACAACTTCCCAGATAAATATGAGCTACTCAGACTCCTCGATCAGAATTTTGAAACAGGCGAAAAAAGATGGATGGGACCAAAGTTTAGTATTTGGCAATGCTTTTTTTTGAGGAGTTAAATACATAATTAACCTTACATATCACAGCAGAGATTACAGTCTTTCATGCTAGTTGTGATTGGGGTTTGTTGTTATTGTACTGTGTGTTTTTATCCTGTGTACTGCTTCACAATTGACAAGTGGTAAGTTCTGTTTGTGTTGTTTACATCAGATTAAATCAAATCAAAGAGCTGCATTAGTGGTAAAGAGTAACTGAGAGTCATTGAATTAATGAGCTGCAAACATACCACCCCAGTTTAATGCATTCACAGCTGGAGCATGCAGATGTTGCACTGAAGAATGAAGTCAGTGGAGTGATGTGGGAGCCAAACACTCCAGTGGGTAGGTTTATAGAAATCTATCCAAAAGTTGGTAGAAACACGGTAGAAAACACTTTTTCAGCCTGCAGCCGTCTGCACAGTGGGTCAGTGGCTCAGCCCGTAGACAGCTTCATAATAAGTCAAGAGATAGGTGAGGAGAGCCACTGTCCCCAGAGGCAACAGGTTTTTTTCCAACACAGCCCAATTGTGCCCTCCAGTGGACACAGCCAGCGGCCATCACTGCTTTTGTCGGTCATTATGTCGTTTTTTTTTTTTTTCGTTTGTTTTGTTTTGTGGATTAAAACCAGCTTTGTCTTCATCAAGGCTGCTGTTTTTTTTAAAGCCGTAAATGTTGCGCACCAAACTTTTGTTCAGAGGAAACGCTGTTTCATTTCTCCAGCAGCCATTCTCTCCTCAGTACGCAAAGCGCGCTTGGTTGAGCAGCGCCGAGGAAGCAAAGTGTGAAGGAGAAGAGTCCACCAAACTCAGAACGCAAAGACTTGGGATTTATTTGTCTGCTCTCATGGTTTGTATCCGCTTTTTCATTGCTCAGATTAAAGGTTGCAGGGCTTTTTAACGGTGGCAAAAGTTTGTAATTTTCCAAACACGTTTCAAACCTGGGATGCGCCTTTCACCAGTTTGTGTAAAAGTTTAATTGTGCTTAAAAGTAAGTATGAACAAATTATGTTCATCAAACATTGTATCAATGTTATTTAGTCAACTGGACTAGTTTTGTTTCGATGGCGCGAACAGGCTGCCCTGTGGGTGGTTTTGCCATTCTATGGCACTTTACACTCAGTCCAGATGTTTTAAATCATATGCCAACACTTTGTTTGGCATGTGGTCACACTGAGTGTTCTGATTTGTGGGGGGACCTGCTGATTCCCAAACCCCTGTGGTTTCGCCCCTCATTGTGTAAACACACTTACCTTTCTTTAGCATTCAAAATGAGTGATCCTGCTTCCCCAGTCTGCCATCAAACTTTCAGGGAATCAAGAGTCGGTTCCTGTTCAGAGCTGTAGTCAGTGAATTATTTCTCAGTTGCATAATTGTGCATAAGTGCATGACTTCATCCATCATCTTACTGGATGTCCTGTGTGGGTATGTGTTTTTGGGTGTGGGTGTGAGGTCACCTCCACAGTGTCACTTTTGTCCGGGCTGAGTGAAAAAGCAACAAGCACCTGCAGGGCCGCATCTGTGGCCCAGACCCCATTACTGCAGTATGGGCAACTTCTCCAGCAAGGACAGCCATGGACCCACAGGTATGTCAACACACACATACACCTACACTTGAGAAATTACTTTTTTAAAATCTCTCTCTAGTTCTGGTCAAATCACCTCCTTTAAATCTTCTTTGCTCTGTGTCTGCATTCTGAAGTGGATTTCAAATATTTGGCAGTAGACACAGATGGCTGGCAGTGTGCGTGTGTGTGCATGTGTGTGTGTTGGCCTCATTTTTTGAAATTCTTTGAGAATAAAGCCAGCACACCTCAAGGCTCTTATTCACGTAGTAGGAGGGGGATAGTGGGAGGGGAAAAAAAGAGGGCAGATACAGGAAGAGCGAGCGTACTACAATAGAATCCCTTAAAAAGAGAGAGGGTGGATGAGGGATAATCAGGAAATTGAAGGCAACAAAGGGAGAAGCAAGCGGAAAGACTGTGGTGTGTGTGTGTGTGTGTGTGTGTGAGTGGAGCGGCAGGAGGAATCTTGGCAGCCCTCCTGCGTGTTGCTCAGTGAGTGGTCATTCTCCTCGCGTCCCTGTGTGATTCGTTCTGGCCCCGCCGGGCCAGCTGTGATGAATCGGCAGAATTCCCCGGCTCAGCACAAGGGCAGCAGCGGATTAATCATATAGGAAACACTATTGGACACACACACACACACACACACATTCACGCCATTGTGACCTGAATGAACACACACACTATTCAGTCAATCTGCCACCCATGGTTTGGAATGAAGAAAGAGCATGGGGTGGCATGAGAAAGTTATTAGTCAATCCTGTCATTCTTATCCAGTGATTTGGACCTTACAGCAGGTGGTGCATAACTTTGGAAATGTTTGACTGCTGCTCTTACATCACTTAAGAAAATAGCACATTCATTTTGCTAGCAGTGAGGCTTTTGTCCAAAGAAGGAAAAGTAGGAGAGAAAGACAGAGACACGATGCCTAGTGGTTCCCATAGCTTCTGAAGTTATTATTAGTTGGGCGAGGAACCCTGAGCCAAAACGTAAAAATCTCTTGTGTTATTGCTGCCGTGTCAGGTTTTGGAAATTTATTTGTAGCCCACTGCTGCAAATTCACCCGTGTGACATTTGTCCTCTGTGTATGTGTGCGTTCCTCGATTTGGAGAATGAGTGTCGCGGCAGCATTGCGGATGAGCAGTCCAGGAGGAATGTCTCCATTAAAATGTCCTCAGGGGCATGGCCTTGCCAGCCAATGAGGGACTTGTTGTTGTGGTCACCTCACTGAATGGTGTTTTCAGTGTCAACATGCCAGGATAGTGACCACTAAACTGTTTTCTGTCGTCAGTCTGTCCATGATGGAATTGTTTTGTCAGCTCTTTCAGTATCTCTTGCAATTGCTCAGAACTTTAAAGCCCCCCTTCAACAAAAAAAAAAAAAGGGATGCACCGATACCACATTTTTTCAATCCAATTACAAGCACAAGTACTTACATTTGAGTACTTGCCGATACTGAGTACCGATATGAGTACTTATTAATGCCATTACACTTCGTACATTTACTTGAAAACGTGTTTTATTTTCATCAGACATTGTTTCATTCTCTGGCTGTAAGAAATTGCTGTGACTGACCCTAACCCTCTTTGAACTCGGTGTTGTGTTGGTTTTTTAGATGTTTTATCAGATTGCTTGTGTTGAAAGTACTCGCTTTCGTCCCTCTTGACAACTTTGCAGAACGTAATTTGCAGTCCGCTTTACTTTTGTCACCATCATCCACTTTGAAATACCTCCACACTGCCGACATTGCTCCTCCTTGCTCCTCCTTGCTCTCAATTAGCACCTGACCGCCCAACTGAACGTCACGCTGCCGTAAAGTGGTATCGGGACACTTTTCTGAATACGAGTACGAGTACAGGAACAGGGTATCGGACAGATACCCGATGCAGGTATCGGTCTCGGTGCATCCCTACCTCCAGTGCAAGAACAATAAAATGAAAAATCTTATAACATGTTTAGAGAGTGCCCTTATACATCGTGTATTTACCTACCTTATTTTATCTGAATTTATTATTTTTTGGGTGTTTTTTTTTTTAGGGGTCCATGGGGAAAGTTTCCACACTCCTCCTGCTTCTCCACAGGGTGATGTGCCTGCCTTAATGCCTGGTGTCCCCCAACTCCACCCTACCTCTTCTCAACCTTCCCTTGCTGCCCCGGTTTCACCTCCACCTCCGGTCCCCTTCATCACATCCATCGGGAGGAAATCACATCCCAGCACCACCACTTCCCCGACCACCCCCAGCACTTCCAGTCCCGCTCCTGACTGGAGGACTCATCCACCTGTCAGCTCAAACAGCTCAACCACTGGCCCTGGAGTTAGCCCGGTGCACAACAAGCCAGGGACTGGTACGGTTAAAGGACAAGTTACCTTGGGGAGGAATGGGGGTCCTCCAACCTCTACTCCTAGGACCCCAGTCTCCCAGGGGAAGACTGTGGCTGTCAGCCCCACAAAGAGCCCCTCTTCTCTGTGTAGTGCCTCACCTTTGGTGGGCAGCTCTTCGGGGCAGAACTGGAGAGAAAGGGACAGTGGTCTAAGTCAGTCTTTACTGCCTGGTCATGAAGCTGGGGACAGCCATGGTGAGGAACTGGAGAAGCTGCTGGAGGAGTGTAGGACATCACTGGGTATCACTGGCAGTCATGACAAGGCCACGAACACAACAGGCAAGACTGATATATGTTGTTATACTGCTAGTATTTCAATTTTCCATACATTTTTTATGAGTATACTTTATATACTGCCAAAGAATAATATTCAGGCTTACAGAATTTTAGTTTGAACACATTTACATTTACTTATTTTGAGAAGGGCAAATCCATTTCCTTGACATTTCTTTTTTGTATTTGATATGCATGTGATCTCTTCTGACATTTCTGTATCCTTCCCTCAGAGATACTGAAGCACCTACTGACAGAGGTGACGAATTTGAAGAGTACTTTGCAGGTGAGATGTGCTCATAATGTTGTTTGTTACTCTGGCCAGTGTCTTCTTTACCAGTTGTTGGGTGTGTGCTCAGTGTGATGATAATGACAAATGACCATTATCTAAACCTCTCTCACAAACAGCAATTGTTCATTCTTAACTTGCCCCAGCCGGTCCAGTTCTTGACATTGAAGCAACTTGCACAAAGCTGTGTTGAGAGTGATACTCTGTTTATAGACAGTTTGGAGAGTGGTGTGTCTTTTCCAGCCATAGTGTATGGAACAGATTAAAGAGGGTGTTTATCTGCTCTAATGTAAGCTTAGCATGTCCGGCTAACTATCTTACTAACTTTAGAAACTGAATATTACAAAGCCAGGAAGCAATATTTTGTGGGGTTAAAAGATTGCTCATATATACTGTAGTACTTTCTCACTGTGTTGAAGCCAGTCTTCTGTGTTACTCTATAATTTTCGTTATGGTCGGCAAAGACATTGGTTTGTCCTCATCCTAAGAGCCTCTTGTAAGCCTAAAATTGAGAAATACTCAAAAAACATACACTGCAAAACCAAAATGAAGATGAAATATCTTAAATCAAAGCAATATATGCTTGTTTTTTGTTTTTTTCCTGGCTTTTTTTCCCCTTGTTTTTCAGAGCTGAGTTTTTGCAGTGAACAGGGTAATGTTAAAATGAAATGTTAGCTCGACATTGCAATGAGAACAAGGGTGCTGACTCATGTAGCTTTAACTTTTAGCACAATATCACGTATGTAGTTATCAAGTGCATATTTAAGACCTCATTTACATGATTGTAACTCTAAAACAAGCCAGCTGGAAATATTAAAAGTTAGGCAGAGACAAAGGTTTCAACAAACTCTAGCTAAGATTAGCTTAATTAGCTAGCTACAAATGTGCTAGCAATAATCACCGTTTCAGCCCATAAAACTCGGTGGCTGGATAGAAATGAGGAACTTGCTTTTGTCTAGCTCTGTCTGAAATGAAGAACCCTTTGTTGTAAAAAATTATTGTGATTTTTGAGTGGTAACTCTACACACACGTATGTCCCATGCAAAAGTGAAGGACATGACAGATGTACTCAGTTAGTGGGTAACTAGGAGAAGTAGAGCTTAGCGTCAGTTAGACACCACATAGATGGAGAAAATGCCTCAGTCTTTGAATAAAAACTTTTTTTGAGTTCGTTTTTCTTTTGCCACTGAAATGTACCTTTTTCATAACTGTTTCTATTTTTCCACTCATGAAAAAAACCCCAACACAATTGAAATAGTAAAGTGGATAAGTATAGCAACGTAAACAGGAAGTCACGCTGTCCAATTATACATAAGTCACTGTAGTGCTTGTGACCTTTCATCCAGGAGATAACAGCAAAACACGCCCTGTCACCCTCCATCCCCCTCTATCGCAATAGGTCCTGGAATGGGCCCCACTCGGCCCCCTGGGAGTTCTGTTTTGCTAATGGAGGTCTTCCTGTCCTCTGCTTCTCCTGAGAGGCCCAAAAGAGGAAAATCTTTGAGATCATCCTCTGCCCAAGTTTCTTGTAGCTCACGCCTGTAGATCTGCTCAGAGATTGTTGCGTGCGGTAGCTCCTTTTGAAGAGAGAATCTAATTCTTCAGTGTTAGCGGGACACCTGTTGCTTTCTTTGTTATAGTACACACTACATCAAGACCCCTTACAAATGTTTCAACCTGATAGTTTATTTTCCCTCTCAGGGATCCAGGCATAAGATGCTTGTCCAACAGGGCGACTGGCTATTTTGGACTGACCCATTTTTAGGTCCCAAACTCAAAGTAGGATAAACCATGCACAATAAGACAAAAAAATCTGCAAAAAAGCGCTCTGAGTCCTGACTGCTCAGGCGTTTCATACTCTTATGAGGATGGTGATATTCTGCGGTAATTTCCTGTCAGTCGTTCGTTCCAAATCCTGACCCTCCCTTATGAGGATTGTAGCCAGAGGCTCCCAGCTTCCTCTAGATCTGCCACAGATTACAACAGCTGGAATATGACCTACAGTATGCCTCCCTCAACACCATCTCTTCTCTGCTTTTTCTCTTGCTCTGTGACTGTCCTCACTTGTTATTCTCTCATTTTGCCCTGTATTAGAATTATTTTAGTTGCATCATATTTTAAGCAAATTGGACAGACATGCACTCCATCTCTTCTCCTCCACACCTCCATGGTGTCACCTCTTTCTCTACTTGATATTCTATCCCTGCTCCCTCCCGTCTTTCCTTCCTCTCTCCTCCACTTTCCCACATCCCCATAAGGACCTGGAAATGTAAGCCTCTCGCAGGCCCCCCTAAACCTCAGAGAGACTGTGGTGCAGCACTGAGAGGTAGCCATGTATTAAAAATCAGGGCAATCCAACACTGTGTTTACATGGGCCCTCTGTAGGGCTATATAAGCTAGCTGCTGTCCTAGGAGCCTTTTTGTGGAGAGCCGGAGAAGGGGAGTGCAGTGCGGAGGAGGGGGTTCACATTCGGCTGTTCAGGAGACAAAACTTGTTTTGTTTTGTGCTGTATGGTGGTGGGGGGGGTGGGGTGGGGGTTGTTGCAGCTTGAAATGACTGGCTGGCCATGTGTTTTTGTGTGTGTGCTACACGTGAGACAGAAGACTCACAAACACGTACAGACGGATTGGAAAGTCTTGGCGAGTACAATTGGTTTTAGTTTTGTAGGGAAGCCTCACCCCTCCTCATCCCCCCCACATCCTCCTCCTCCCCACCTTCCCTTGCTGTGCCTCTCTGCCTTTTCTTCATTCCCTCATTCTTTCTCCATTAGAGAGCTGACCGCTCCTCCCTGAGCACAAGAACTCAAAACAATTACCCTACAACTTTTGCTGCAATGCTCTGCTCCATTCCCCTTCCCCTGTCTGTCTTCTCCTCACCTCTTCACTATCTCACTCCCTCCCCTCCTCATCCGTTCTTCTACTTCCATCCAGCTTTTCATCTGACCCCAGCTTGCTTAAGCCTTTTTTTCTTTAGCTCTGACCTCCTGTTTTTGACCTTTTTTCCATGTAATTTAAGTGGCCATTATTCTTCCAGTCACATTCTATCAGCTAAGCCTCTCTTCCACACCTCTTCATCTGTCTTCGTCCCCACTTTCCCAAATGCTCCTGTCTTTCTCCGTCTATCCAACAACCATAATGTATTTCTGATGTACTGTAGTTAAACAGAATCCTGAAAAAATTGACACATGATTACCCAATGTGCAGCGAACTACTAAGGATGTTATCCAATGTACCATCTGTCTGTGCTTATGTGCACCACCAGCCTTCAATTGTCTTAACCAACAAAAATGAAAACACTCCATTCATGGCTGAGTTGTGGGTGGCAGGTCAGATTTGTGCTCTCTCCTGGAGACTTAGTCGATCTCAAAGCCCTGCTTTGGAATCAGTTCCAGGTGAACGCTGCCGGAGATTTCCAGGAATGATCTCCAAGGTTCTCTCTGCTCTCTTTTCTCCTCGCTAGACTGCTTCGGCAAAACCAGACTCAAAAGGGCCCTGTATCTGGAGGCTGTTCGCATGTAGAATGAAGATTTTGTGTTTGGGAGTTGGATGGAGGGGGGCGGCTTGTGTTCATACCGTGTCGAATTTGCTCTGCACCTTAAATGGCAGTGACTCTGGAACCTTTTCTTTGATGTCTGAGGACATTTAGATATGCAACTTGTCGGCTCTCTCAGGTCATTTTCCATCACCATTCAGTGGGAATTTTGGCTGTTTGGTACTGTACAAGTGTTTGACTGCTATAGAGGGAGTGAATTGTCTCTTAATAGGCGTAAGAGTTTATTCAACCATTCTTTGAATGCACCACAGGCAGTGGAAAGCTGATGAGAGGAGCCATTACAGAGTTGGGATGTTTCCCCCAACTATGTTTAGAAAGGATGGTGTGGAAGTGAGCCAGGGACAGATGGTTCGAACACACACACAGACACACACACGCATGTAACCCTCACAAGTGTGGACTGATTCAGAATCAAGAAATCAGATGTACATCAGCGGTATAAATGACAAGTGTGCCTCATGACCAATGACCAATATGGGTAGGTATGTGTGTGTATGAATGCTGGACACAGCTCTAGTCTTGCAGTGAACTAGGTCATAGTCTTGGGACTGAGCAGGCGTGTCTAAAACTGACAATCACACCATCTAGTGCTTGAACTGCAGGCTTTACCTGCTTCCCGCCAAGCAGGCATGCTCCAGTTAGATGTCCACACTCAGATACTTAAAAGCTCTGCGATGGCCAGATCCTTCTAAGTCCCCTACTCCCATGTTTTGTTGCTTAGCCCTCTAGACACAAACAGAAACCACTATTCTGCTTTTCATTTGACACATTGCCAACAGGTATACTCGGACTTCTTCTAGATGGCCAAATGTGAAAACTAACAATGTGGACAGTGTGTTGTTAAAGAATAAGGAGTGTATGTAATAGGAGAGAATGATATGTGTGTGTGTGTGTGTGTGTGTAATCCCAGGTCCTTTGCGTGCGGTCACTGGTCAGATGAGGGCTTGAGCTCGGATGACTTTTCTCCTCCACGCCGCTGTACTCCATTCTTCGTAATTATAACCTCCCCAGCACCAACTGATCCTTCACATCACTCTTCCTTGCCATCTGATGGTATACCCACCATTGCAAATCTGTATGTATTCTTCCGCTGTTGCCTTCCTCTCTTCTATTCTTTTCACATTCCCTCTCTTTTGTGATGGCCATAACATTTTTTTAATAGTCCATCGTTTACCTCCAGCCCCATCGGTTCGGGTAGTATCTTTGATGTCGGGTGTGTTGCTTGCATGTCCCGACGCGATACTCAAAACTGAAAACTGGCATTCTATCTTGGCGACTCATCTTGACTGATCTCTTCAGTGAATTTTCTCATTGGCAATGCGACTCCTTTATCAATGGTAAGGTAACAAAGCCTCACTGAACCACAGGACTGACAGAAGGCGGTTTCTGACCATCTTTAAACGAGCTCCCAAGTCTTAATGTGTTTTCCCTATCTGTATCCAGACTTGTTAGTGGTGCTTTTTTTTTAAAATTGAAGTGCATTCTTGACACTTGCAGTTTGGGTGTATGAGAAAACCACAGCTCTAGTTCATGCCTCAGGCTGATGACTTGCTAGCATTCCTCTCTGCTTGCCAGAGGCTTGCGATCGCGTTCAGTTCAACATGAGTCTCCTAGCCAATTGCATGGATGTTAATCATTCTGGTGTATATTTAATACTGAGGTTCATGCTTTGCTTGCAATCAGACCGTTTGTCTATAGATTATTATAGAAAAGATTTACAGTATAATATGTAATATAATGCAATAATATAATAGTATAACAACATGATTCTTGCTTTAGTCTGGCTTCTACAACACCTCTAAACTCTATGTATTTGATCATAAACAATACAAATCAGTATATAATATATATGGAGGAAGATTTGTTTTATTCGCTACCACAGGATGGTGTAATATCGTCTTAACAACATTTGTATCATCATTGATCAGGTGCATATAGTTTTTGATACTTTGGTTTATTAAATACCTGGCTCAGTGTAGCCGGATGGTGAGCATGTGTCTGACTAGAACAGCCTCACACCTTTGGCCTCGGTAGTATGCGTGTTTAGCGTATGTGGAAATATCTATGAAATGTATTGGCCAAGCTTTTGCCTTATAAAAATCCGATGATCCTGGGTAATCATAATCTAACTACGTTTTGTTTTACTTCCCACAAAATGGTGGCTAACAGTAATGCCAACTTTAATCAGTTGAATAATAAACTGATTCCCCTCCAGTCCGAGCGCGGGTGGGCTGCGATTCAGGCTGGCCTCAGGTGAGTATCGGTGGCAGACTATGTTTGAGGGCTGGCGAAGGAGAGCTGGCGGGCGCTCGAGCAGCGGCACAAAACTCGAGAGGAGCTGGCCGCTAGCGAGACAGAAGGCTGACTGGCAACTGGTCTCGCTGAGAGGTTGAAGAGGCCAGGCAGGACTGCAACTCTCCACCGACCAGCTGAGTGTTTAGGCTCCGTCAGGAATTGAGGCAATGAACCAGCCAACTGCAAGGCAAGAGGACAGAGGGCAGGAGGCGTTACCCAGGCTGGGGCGAGAAGTTGATGTGGTGAGAATGGCGTGGCGAAGAATACAGCGAGGAGGCGAGACAGGCTGTAAAGTTGACCAGCGTTACCTGAAATGTGACTGTGGGGATGAGTGGAGAGGTGATGAGACGAAGGACGAGGCGGCCACAGAGATCAAAGGTCGATAAATGTGACCTTCTTTTTTGGGAATACACACAAACCGATAAATACTTCGTACATTACTGATGCAACATTTTGTAATTGGCTCCTCAGTGTATTTCAGACAGATTTTCAAATCAAAGCTCTTCCTGCTCTGACAATTTCTCTGACTGTTCTTAAAAATTACCAAATTTGGTCAGAACTGTGATTGGCTTCTTTGAATGTGCATTTGTCACAAGTCTTGACCACGGCCGCCAGAACAGTTTGAACGTTGAATTTGTGAAACAAGACCGTGAACCGCTGTCCTGGAAAAATACCATCAAAAACAGTTGTAGTTTTATATTGTCTATTTCTTTCTTCTGTGTTTTATATTTTCAGAAGCCTGTCAGACTACCTGCCTCTCAAGCTCCCTCTGTACAGAATGGAACCTCCCAATCCAATACACAACAGACCCTGACAAGGTGAGATTCTTTGGTTTATTATTAGGAACTATAATCAATGGTTTATTGTGTACATGGTTGTGCGTTGGATAGATTTGTTTGTTTTCAGACAGCACCAACTAAGAAATGAAGAGTCTGGATTGGCAGACAGCAGTGAAACACACAACACAGGTCGCGTGTTTACAACATGCTTGTGTGATATGTCTGAAGTATGCATGTGTGTGTTGTTACTATTTTTTTACTGTATCCAAATAGTGAGGATAGCTCCACAGTTTTTGATGCTAGCGGTGCCTGAGCAATGGCACAGAGTAGGACCATGTTTCTTTGTGTGTGCAGGACCCACAGTGACTTGGCCATGCAGCGCCTGAGCAATAGGAATATTGGCCCCGCTGATTGTGGTTATTTCGCCTTTATGCTGCTGGATGACTGAGTTGATGGTAGTATTTGAAGCATAGCAATGTCCTCAAGACGATGAAGAATTGTGCAACAAAGGATGAAACATTAAAAAATTGGATGGGAAGGGAGGAGGAAGAATCAAGATTTATTAGATATAAAGGATATACGAGCATATTTTCGTTAAAATACTCGTCCAACATTGGTTACAGCTCCATAGTGCACTAAAGCTGCACAATCAACATGTTGCTCTCATTGCTCAAATTATTGCTCTTGAAGGCATATCAAACACACAAAGGCAAATTACCTAGATTCCAGTGTCTCTCAGCTTCATGGCCTGGCTTTT